>WBMZ01007948.1:0-130712 GCA_013400975.1 Atrichornis clamosus | reverse complement strand
CCTGTTTTGCCAGTGATTTTCTCGCAAGTTTTTAATAACAAACCTCGTAGACGCTTTGAATTTTTTTTCCTTCCCTCTCCTCCGTCCAGTTGCAAGAAAGCGGGGCAGGTCCGCGAGCCTGGGGAGTTCCTGGCCTCTGGCCAAGCTCAAACCAAAACACAGCTGAAGAAATCAATCAACATTAAACAGCTATCATGAAAATATTGCATTTCTGGATCAACTCAATGTCACTACTTGCACTCCTCTAGAGTACCTGTGCCAATATTTGTGCTCCTGGCACCATAAAGTCCTTGATCTCAGCTTTACCCACATCAGCCTGTGTACTGTTCACTGCCAAGGTCTTGTACACCTCCAGCCTCTTCCTCAGGCATAGCAAACCACTGTGGAAGTAGGTACAGCAGCACTGCCAACTGGATTAGAACTAAACAACAAAATTTCACAACACAGTTTAGAAGGCATGGTCACTGTTTACAAAGGATTGCGCAAAGGGAAACCAGAAATGGAAAATTCCAGACAAGAACTTGGGAGACAAAAGTCAAACTTTTAGGTAGAACAGGGTTCCCTGGAAGGAGTCTGTTGTGATTTAAGGCATGGCTGCCACCTCCCCATTCAGAGTGGCTGGGAAGGCTGTTAAAGTGAACAGCACTGCTTGTTTTGCTGGGTTCCTCTACACCTTCCCATGCCAAAGCCTCACTGTTTCCTCACGTGGATTAGCCATGTTTCAGCACCACCTGGAACAGTGTGAATGCATCTGCCCCTGGCTCCAGGAGGCCACTTTGGCCCTCCATCAACACAGAGATCATATGAAACCTGCATGAGTTTAAAGGTCAGTTTATCTCTGACCTTTTGATCAACCTGACTAAATACAAGCACTACTGGCCAGCCCAGCTCTACAACACAGTTTGCAGAGGTACTGAACCTAGAAGAGAGTTTTATGCATAGTAATCTCCAGGAGCTGTGCAATGGACTGCTAATCCATGCTGTGCAACACCTGGCTCAGAGGGAAAACGATACATGTTTCTCAAGGGAATAATATTTTATAATGCAGCCGGTGTTCATGGGGATATGGCTACTGGATGCTGGTTTAAAAGATACAGGCACCTCAAAGAATCTCATTTCAGAACACATTCCTTCATTAAGCAAACCTCATGGTATTTACAATCCCAGAGTCTCCTATGAAAATGTCAGGATTTTTTTCAGAAATACAAAATACCACATTTGCTAATTAATCATAGTGTGCTTTCTTTGCTTATCTCTACTATTTTCATTGGTCAGTCAATCCCACATGAAATGCTGACTTTTCTAATGAACTCAGGGTATTTGAAATCACTAACCAATATTCAAAAGGCCAGTTCTTTCTGGAGCTGTCTGCACACATTCTCCAAGTATGAAAGTATGCAAATATACTTGGTATATTAAAATCTTATGTCAGTGCTAAGGCATTTATGACTGTTAATTCAGAAGACCTGACTGACAGAATTGCTTCAATTGCTTCACTTGACTGACATAACTTAAAAGCCACATTTACTTGCCAGAAGAATTACCAGATGAGATATTTCTTGTACCTTTGTCCAGGTATTTCTGGAACTGGTACCAGTACCTGTGTAACGTGTAATTTAGAGAAATGTCTAACTGCTTGCTCACATTAGGGTTCTTTTCATTTAAAATCATGCATGAAAAGCAAATCAGTTTTTTCAAACCCGGTTGTTTTAGAACAGCAAGAAAAACCATAACACAGGTTTTCAGAAAGCAGTCCCTGGCACCAGTATGAATTGCTCCACTGACTCTTGACAGTCACCAGAACAAGATCAAAAAAAGCATCAGTGATCAGCAATACGCCAAGCAAAAAGATGTGGCAGAAGTTGCAGATAAACCAGCCCCTCACACCACAGTCTGCAAGGCTAAAAACATCCAAACAGTGAAACTGATTTTGTGACCTATCTCCAAAGGGGTGGATGAAACCCCTCACAGCTGAACTACAAAGGCAGCAGTAAGGAGTGCTACTGTTCCCACAGAGATGCCATAACAGGTTTCCCAGCCACTCTGCTCGATTGCAGATACAGGCAGGGAATGGGAATAAAGACTGAGAAAGTTCAGGCTCACTCAGCAAGAGCAAAGAATGCCAACAATGGGGAACCAGAAGGAAATAATGCAAAACAAAACAGACTGAAAGGATGTCAAGGAAGCAGGCAAGACTTCATAAAGGGTACAGGCTCAGATCTGTGCATGGTCTGATCCCAGGGCATCATTTGGAGTTTTAGTGGAACATTGGACAACCTGCTTAGGCACGTAGTGGGATTCTTGGGGTTGTCCTTTGCAGGATCAGGAGTTGGACTTTGATGATTCTTGTGGGCTCCTTCCAACTCAGTGATTTTATGATTATGACAAAATAATTCTATGATTCAAAATAAAAGGGTGTCCTAACAAGAAAAGTGGATGGAAATAACCCTGCGGGGCACTCTACTGCCAAGTGCCTGCACTCAGAGTCACCTGACACATCCCCATCAGGTATCACCCATTCCCCAGACTGGCTTCAGGGAAAGCAGTGGCCACTGTATACAGGAAAGAGTCTACCAGTCAAATGCACAAGTGGCTCAGGACCAAGATTTTAATCCCAACAGAGAAAAGGCAGAAGGTTCACCTTCATTTTTTTTCTGCCATCTGCTATGAAATGATAATTGCCAGAAGATGAAGGATCACTGCAATCCTTCTCCCAGGCATGCCGACAGTAGGGTTAGGTATTTGGATATGACAAGATTATGTTTTCACAGTGCAACCTAGATGGTTGATGCTCTATATTCTCGGTCATATTCTGATTCAAGGATCTAGTTCATGAGATAAAGTCAGGACCAGGTGAGGTCTTTAGGTAAAATAGTCAAAGTTGCCCTCGGCCTTGACAATTTCATTCAATGCAGCAACAAGAAACTTGATCTCCTTGAGCTGAGGAAGGGGACAAAACAAGGACCCCTGATGCTGTCTGGCTGCTTGATCAAATCTGTAAAGCAACAGCACTTTGAAACATCCTGGTTTGTGATGATCTCCTCTAAAATCTATTTGTAAAATACAAGCTACAGTAATACTAATTATATACTGGCTACCTCATGAGACCAAAATACTGATCGTGAGAAATGTGAGAGAAGATCGAATAATATTTTTAGCTGAAAGCTATTGGTCAGCATCTGTAGGTGAAAGTAGTTAAAATTCTGATGTATCTAAACTCAAAATATTTTTATTATATTAAAACTAGAAGATTGGCTTCCATAGGAAATCTGTAAACATAACGTAAATACAACAGCCTCATTTTGCAGAAAACAAAGAGACTTATGTGTGATCCAGGCTGTCCAGAGAAGTGCTAACAAAAACAAAACACTTTTGCAAGTTAAGCTTATCAAACTAACCAAGTGCTTCAAAAGGAGGCACCTATAAAATGGAAGACAACAAGAAAATATACACCTAAATACTTGAGAGACAAAAGCCAGCGTGAATATGAAAAGCCCTGCTTATTGTGAGATCCAGATTCTATGGATTTTAAACTATTGTACATCTAGTAAGTGGATACATATGCATTTTTTAAGTGTCTAAAGGAGGTTTGTGTTTATGGAAATGAGTTAAAGAAAAAGTTGATGAGGAGCTGGACTTGGGAATTTACAGGATAATTCAAGATTTTGGAGAATGTTTAGGCCTGAAAAGAACAAAAACTGTATATAGAATAGGAAGGAAAAATAACATGTGTATGGAAAATCTAATCCAAGCCTCAGAGAGTAGGATCAAGTCCTGACCTCAGAAGATTTAGCACAGAAAAATTTGGATTAAACTCAGCAAACTTGGCAATGCTAGGATTTTGAATGTTTCGAAAACACAGAGGGCAAAGGGCCATTATAAGATAAAAACTGGATTCTGGTCCAGCACACAGCTAATGCAGTTTGTGTCTGTAGGTGCTTAAAATCTGTGCAATGACGTTAATAATAACGCAGGGCCCCAGCCTTCCCATCCAAGGGGTTCTGGCATCCAGGGAGCTGTATCAGCTTTGTTCCAAGGCACTGAGGGGCTCTGATGAGAGGCTCAGAGGATGAGCAGGACATCACAGGCCTTTGCAGGGTAGTCCCAGCCGAGGGGCAAGAAGCCAAGTTATCTTGAGCTCACAGCCTCCTGCTGCTTCTCAGGAGCACAGACAAGATCCTATGATCTGTGGTCTGTACAAAATAAAGCAAGTGATAAGTTTCCAGGGAAGTTTCGTGTTGTCTTCTCCTTTTCTTTTAGGTTAAAAGTGTTAGTTAGCACTTCAGCCACCTTCAGTGAAGAAGTACATGGTAGCTCTTTGCTCTCTAAGCACGTATCTGGAGTGGGATTTAGTTGGCTGGTTCTAATAATCCAGAAGTTTATCTAGCCTAAATCAATTAGTTAAGTGTTCTTGGAGAGGGCAAGGCATCTCAGGAGGAAACTTGTCCCACCTCTCTTAACTATCCTAGTAAAGTATAAATCAGTCTCTACAACTACCCATCTGTCCCTGAGAAGGGAGCTGTGAGATGCAGTGCAGATGGTCAGCATAAGATGAAATGAATCCCACCTGTAAAAACAATAACCTCTTCACCTTCTCCTCTTTAAATTTAGATTTTCCACCAGTAAGCATATTTCACAATCTGGTAATTATTTTCAGGGCTCTTCACTGAAGCCATTTCCATTTAAACAGGGCCATCTTGGACTGTGGAAGTGTGCAGGGAACAACATCCCCCTAATAGTCACAGCAGCGTTACTATGTACACACATAGAAATACCTAATATATGTGTAATAACCTCCATATCAATACATGATAGCCTGTGTCAGCTGATCACTACTTCAACTCTTTCCCAAGTTTGTACTGTAGGAGCTTTTGGAGTATCTTCCTGTATGCTTTTTCCTTCAGGGTAACATGAGCTTTGCTACTGATTATGGGCTATTTCACCAGCTAAAAATGTGGGAATGAGGCATTAGAAGATACATGAGGGAAGATAAAGAGAAAACTTAGTGGGAAAGACAAAGAGAATGAGGAACCAGAGGAATGTAAACCTAGGAGCTCCTTTTGATTCCAATACCGGTGAAATAAGTCATCAGTGAATTAATAAGGAAGGCTGGCAGTGGACAGACTGAAAGGGAGCAGACTTGCAAGTGACAGATGGAAACAGGGTGCTGTGACTGCCATGGATGCAAAGCAGCAGGACCATCATGATCAAGAGAAAATAAAAGGCCACCAGGCATTTTTCACAAGAAAACATTCGGCATGAGTGAGAGGCAAAACTTGTCTCTTCAGGAAGTCTTCAGATTAGGTTATCAATGAAGGACATGGTAGAATTTTTTGTTAAAAGGATGAAAGTGTTTTTTTTCCTCGTGTGTTCTGAGGTATTTCAATGCATTTGCACAGGACACTGTTTAGAGGTAGGAGATGGAATTGCACTGTTATCATCTGCCTTGCATCTTTACTTTTTGCTCATGTAGTTCAAGAGAAGAAAACCCCTGAACTCAAACAGACTCTAAACAAGAGTCAGGAAAAACACAGGCATTTCATAACAAAGACTGTTGGTTTTCAGTTCAGAACATGTCTTCTGGTCACTACTTAAAATACACTGCTTATTTTGGAGCAATACGCTTTGATTGTCTGTCCTTAATTTAAGTCTGTCACCATCTGAAGCAGGAATATGATAATTTGGGCTGCTCTCTGCCACGCCAGGTGATGCCCTGCCTGGTGGTCTCTTTAGTGGCATTTGGGCTACAGGTGAACAGGAGGGCATGGGACCACCTCATGCAGACTTGTTCTCCAGCACGAACAGCGAGGCAGCCAGTGCTCCACCTTGCTGTGCTGCACACATCGAGTTCTACTCAGCTGCTGCTGCTGCTGCTGAGATTTATTTTTTCTTTTCCATGTTCCTTACCTCCTAAGATACTTTAATTCTTCTGACTCCTTTACATCTACATAAAACACTGTTTTCCATCTCGTCTTTATCACTCCCCATGTGGGTGAGGTGTGGAACTGTCCACCAGCACTTCTGCACGACAGGAGCTGGCATTGCCTGCGAGTGAATGAAAAGTGTCTTCAGGAATTGGCACAAGTCCACATCCCAGATGCCATGGCAGTACCAGGCACCTCTGCATGCAGGTATCCATGCTAATAACAACAGTTGAAGGTGGATTTTTTTGAAGGAAGATTTTGCAAAGAAAGAGAAACAATAGGTAATTGGATCAGCATGAACTGTAGCTAATTGTCAGGAAGCTATTAGCATAGTGCAAGGATGAGCTTGACATTGGGAAATTAATTTATGTTAGTTTAAGAGTTTTTCCAGCTTTTTCTTTGTTGGTTCTATTGGTAACTATGCATATATTTCCATGATTACCATAATTGTTATTAATCCTTGCGTCAGAATGGTGGTTCCACCAGTCCCTGATTTGTAAAAGTGGGATCATTAGGACAAATAGAGGGAAAGGAAACTAGAGACTATGAGGAAGGACTAGCTCGAATGGTTTGAGACATCACATCAGTTTTCTTCCTCTCCTCTGTGGGATTTCATTACACAGGCAGTCTTGATGAATGGGTTCTCTGTGAGATCTCATGAAGAGACATGTGACTGAGTCCTTGTTGTGCTAGAGCCTTCATGGCCTCCCTCCACTGAACAGGAGGCTGCCTCTATACCCCTTTGACCAGGAAGATCCTTAAGTCTAAATAGATAGATAATAAGAAGAAAGGTAAAATTATTTTTTTCTAAAAACACATGCACTGGTATTTAATTATTATGTAATCAGTAGGGACCTGATTTTGGGTGCTGCTCCAGCCTGGGACTGGGAGAAGCCTGGACTGCTGCTGTCCCTTTGGTGGCCCTCATGACCCTGGCCCTCATCCCCAGGCAGCTGCTGGCCTGGCTGCACCAGGAAACTCAGACCCTTGTCCTGTTCTTGTGCTGTGGCTCTGTATGTGCTCAGAATTTGAATGTTTACATTCACTCATTGCTTCTACTAATAGGCTTACTCTTGTAGGTTTTACATTTAATGATCAGTCGTACTTTGAACGCAATCTGATTGATAAAATATTCAATTTTCTCTTATTAGTTCTAGATGAATGTCAGACTGTGTGTGTTGGATTAAAAATCCTGGCTGTTAACATTTAGCCTCTCCAGTTAACATTCACTGCTAATCAAGATACATTTCAGTCATGGCTGATGCCACCGCAGGGCGAAGGGACAGACGAGACAACCTGCTGAGACACCTTGCAGCAGTTTTCCCTTAGTGCCTGGCATGCAGCTTATGCTCATTTAATTGTACAGCATTTCAAAATCACTGACGTGCTCTCACAATTTCTGCACTAATAGCACTAGAGAAATTTGAAACTGTGCAAAATATATATTTAAAAATGTATTTAAACCTGCCTGTCTTCTGTGACATCAGTACTCAGCAAACACAAAGGTACTAACCAGGAGAGCAGCATGACCTGCTGACAGATTAGGGAGGTAACAAGCCATGTTCACCCCATCTTCCAGGGATTCTCCGCCACTAATGAAGTACAAGCACCATATTCACCAGGTGCCTGAAAGCACCAGGTCTCAGGGTGTACTCATGGCTGGTGGAAGATGCAATTTTGCTCTCCACAACCAATCTCTTCGTCATCTTTCACTTTACAGTTCCTCTGTATGTGACAACAATGCCCTAAGGTTGTGTCCAGACTTCCCTGTGCCCCGGAAACACCAAAGTTGTCAGATCCCTGTGCTTTGACCCCAGCTAGGAAGGTCTGGGACCCACTGTGGTGTGCCACGGTGTCCCCCCAGCCTGTGCACCCTGGCTGCCTCCTGGTGAGATAGGGGACAGTGGCAGTGGTGGAAAAGGATGGGAGCAGGATGAATGCCCAGGGATCACCAACATGGACCTGGCACAGTGGGAGTTTGCATCCAGACCCAGGAATTTAGAAGAATTCCTGGCTTCAATCACATCACTGTACCTGAAGCACCTTGGCATTGTAGGTGTTAATAAAGTCTGTGGGTAACGGAGGAATCCATTCTGATATTTTGACTAAAGGTGTTGCCAACACCCATTACCTGCCAGCAGGAAATTTCAGAGGTGTGAACCAGCATGTCCTGAAGAAGAGACGTTCCCACTGAACACGTTGGAGATCAACTGTAACACAAAACAAGTAATAAGATGGAAAAAAGCTGGTTTATTAAATGCACTGCTACGTAAAGAGTAGAAACTGAGAGGATGTGCAATTTAAAATACTGCACTGTGCTTTTACCAGCCACTGACAGACAGTGATGAATCATGAGCCTAAATTCTACCTCTTAGTCTTTGTAAATGTGGAGATCTTTGGCTATGACCCCTACTCCATTAACTTTCCACTAAGTCCTCAAAATTCAGTCCATGGCTCCCAGTACATCTTCCACCAGACAGTGCAGCTATTTATGCAATTTCATTGTCACAGTGTCAAAGAGCCTAAGAATATTTAGGAAAACAATATATTTGGTCTCAGACAAGTTGTATTCTGAGGTGACAAAATGTGGAGGCTCTCATTTGCTGTGTTTTCATGGAGAGTTTGCTTTGCCTTTAACATCATGCATTCAAAGGATACTGTGCCAAAATCCAGGCAGAACACACTTTATCTATTTAATTAGTTAGAACCACATGGGATAAGAGAAGTACTGGGACCATAAAAACCAGAAACTGAATCCTAATGTTTTTAGATGTGAGGGTTCCAGACCAAAAAAAAAAAAAAATCACCTTTATGTTGTCAAAAAGGCTTTATTAAGGTTATGTACGCATTCTGCTCATACCCGTTGAAGACAGATACTTTTGGACTGAGACCTGTGTATAAAAGAGCTATTAGGATCAGAAAATGTGTATCCCAGCATAGGAGGATCCTAAAGTGCTTGACAGGCATCACAACATTGCAAACAGAAAAGCAGAGAGGGGAATATGGCACCTGGTTAAATGTGCTGTGGTGTGCTGGTTTTGGTACTGGCAGGGGTTAAACCATCACACACGGTGTAAACATTCTGGAAGCAGAAGCTACTGAGACTAAAAAAATGAACCTTTGAACCTGACATTGAAGGAGGGAGGAAGGAAAAACTACCCACTTGTCTTTGGGAAAGATTTGGCCTGCTGTAGACAGTACTAGATTTACACTTTAGAAGTATTATATAATGTGTCCATGATCATAGAAAAACAGACTTAATAACACAGGTGTTTGCTCTGTTGTATCTCACCAGGAGCCCTTTGAGGGCTTTGTGCCCTCCCATGGACCTTCATGTTACAATAGGGCAGGCACCACATACCCTCAATTGCAGGCAATACAGCCTTTCTGTTTCAAACACTTAAAAAAATTATTTCTTAGAGCCACAAGATAAGGTTAGGGACCAGAAGAATCCCAGGAACAAGTGCTACATATTGTGGATGTTGGGAAGCTGTGGCACTTGGCATTAAGTACACAGATATAACCACAGCTACCTTGACAGTAGCCCATAAAATTACCCCCTTCTGCTTTTGGAACAGCCTTCCCCAATTTTCAGTGTTTCATATGGGATTTGAAATATCTCTGCAACCATTACTTCTGACAATTTGATAACTGTGTATCTCTCACGATGAAGAGGTCTTGGAGCTTGATTTAACCATCCTTGAATCAGACAGATTCTTTTAATCCGAGTAAGAATATGAATTTCTATTTTTATTCTGTTTCTTGGTCCTTTAATTTTTTTCCTCCCATTTTCCCTAAAAAGGCAGGACTGTACCTGTGGTAGTCAATATTTGTGACTTCCATCACAGGTGCCTCTGCCTCTGAATCCCATAACATGTCACTTGAGGTATTACAGAAGTAGGACAGGGAACTCTGTCCAGACTCTCATGGCCTGTTTCTTCCAATGTATGGCTCCAGGAAATGGAGAATGACAGAGACTGAACCAGCATCTTTGGCTCAGAGGATGTCTTGGAGCTGGGTACCTTCTGCCTTCAGCCTGCCAAGAGTGGAAGGTCAGGTACGACTGCTGGATGCCATCTGTACAGATAATACACATATTTCCACACTTTGACCATCCCCAAAGACTGTTCTCCTGGTGCCACCCTCACAGTAAAGTAGAAACCTGAGCAAACCCCCTGTGTAGGGACCAGCCTAAAGGTTCTGGGTGAATTTGATGACACTGTTGCCTCTGGGTGAGCCAGTCCCTTGTGAGACGTGAGTCTCTTGGGGGTGTCGCAGACGACTCTGTGGACCCGATCCGGAGGAGCACTGATGCGTGTCACCGTCACACAGCACAAACTGCAGCTGGCACCAGGTGCCAACCCGTATTTTGAGGGGCTCTCACAAGGAAAGAACTAGCTGGTCTTCCACAGTCCGTACCTTGGCAGACACAGGTTCCTTCTGGCAGCCCCAGAAGTAGATTCCAACATATCCAAGCCGAGAGTCCACGACCGCTGCGCCTTGAGACCCGCGCTCCTCAACCGGGGGCACGTTCACCGCCCCAACCCTCCGGGAGGCAGGAGGGGAGGCAGCGGCACGCCTGTCCCTCGCCGTGCGGCAGCGCCTTCGGCCGGCAGCCCTGTTCCCCCCGCGCCCTGGGACGCTCCCAGCCCGCGGGTTCCCGCAGCGCTCGGCCCCGCAGCGGGGCGGTGCCACCGGCGGGGCGGGACCGGCACAGCCCGGCCGGAGCCGCCGCGGGAGCACCGAGCGCCCGGTGCGGGGCAGCGCCATGGCCGAGAGATACGACGTGGTCGTGGTCGGGGGCGGCATCTCAGGTGGGTCCGGGGGAGCGGCGGCGCGGGGACGGGGCATCGCGGCGGGTGAGATGCGCGACCCCCGCCCGGCCTGAGCGGGGCTCCCCCGGGCCAGCGCATCCCTACCGGGTCGGCAAAGCTGGCTGAGCACAGCCCCCGTCGTTCGGGCGGAATGCCCCATGGTGCAGGCACTATTTTATTATGATAAACTATTATGAATTTCAATTGTATTATTATTTTTGTTGGTTTTATATTATTTTTATTTTACAATTTACTTTATTATTGGTTTTATTATAAATTATTTATCTTATAATTTATTTTTATTTTCATATTTTTTATTATCGTTTATGTTTATTATCACTTATTTCATTATCGTTCGTTTTCATTATTGTTTATTTTTACTATTTTTTTAATTTTACCATTCTTTACTCAATTTTATTTTATAAATTTACATTTTATTTTTCTTGTTCTTCCACTGTCCAATCCTGGTATCCCCTGAACCTGTGCAATTTTTCCAGGACCCCTGGACCTTTTGGACAGGCGAGGCTATACATTCTCTGCATCCTCTGCACTCAGTCCAGGGATGTTAGGCAGAGGCCCTCGGTCACACGTGATTCATTTAAATCTTGGGCTGCCTTTGTTTAGCACAGGTAGAAGCATAAAGGAAAAACGCCTGAGATCAACTGGGTGATTAGGAAGTTTCTAGTTCCCCTTTCAGCGCAGGTATGGATTTGAGAGCTTGAGCAGCCTCTGGCAGAAATGCACAGACAGCGTCGGGAGCCCGGAGCCTCCTTGCACTTGAGTGACGATCTGCTGGTTTTAACCTAATCCGGGCTAGGAGACCCCTGTGCCTGCCCACAGTCAATCTCTCTCCTGTGCATTTTGTTCCTAGATACATGTGCCAAATAAATTGTGTTTGTGCAGTAGGTTTTTTTTTTTTTTTTTCACCTGTGCCTTTGACATACAAACCAGTTGCTTTTTGGCACCTTAGTCTTGGGAGGTGTGCAGTGATAGCTCCTGTCCCCTGTGGTATTCTCCTCAGGGCATAATGAGTGTGCATATATCCACAGATGCAAGTAGTGTCTCCGGCCAAACCACAAACAGATTACTAGAGATGTGTTACAACACGTGATTTTGTCCATCCATTTTTCATACGGCTTTTAATTTCCACTGTTTATTTCAATATAATTCTAGACCTCTGTTTAACCATTATGCTAAGGTGTGTAGCATGCAATTTGAATGATACACAAGGTGCACTAAAAAAATCATTGGCATTACTTCCTAAGGATGATTCTCTGATAAGAAACTGCTGAATAATGATTGAATGTTTCAAGTATTTTTATACAATTAGCAAAAGTTAACCATTGCTTTTTTATAAAGCACGGTTGATTCTGGACATAGTGTTATGGCTATTTTTTAACTTGCACCATGTGTCACAGTGTAACTCAATTACAGAAATTAGCCAGTGGTAATTATCTGTTCATGCCTTGTAAACAAAAGCATTTCCAGTGCATGGTTTTGTACAGCAGTAGTGCTACCTTCCCTCTGTTGAATGAGTTGGAGTGAAAGAGTTAGTGTAACAGCTTTTAATATACCCTTGTTTTTCATGGTTGCCATGGGAATATTTTCACAGCCCACTTATGCTTTTCTGTAAGAGAAGCAGTGCTATGTCGTGGTAAATCGTGGGCTTTGCTCTTTGCTACCTGTGGACAGCAGCCAGTGGCAGGGGGAACCAGTTTTCTGTTTACTTCTTTTTACACCAAATCTCCACCAAAGCATTCTGCTTTCATGCTGTAGCAACTTTTCTCCTGTCTTCACACAAAGGTTGGAAAAATACACAGGCACAAAAATTACTATTGACTAAGTACTCTCTTCAGTCACTTTCCTTTAGCTCTGTTATGTGCTGCTCCTGCTTCACCTCCAGTTCACACTTTTCTGTAAATCATCAAACTTGCAGCCAGGTGATGAAACTGTGGTTTCAGATCTCCTTACATGGATTGAAAACTCCTGCCAACATGCACAGCTGCTGCAGAGGTCTCTTCTCCTGCCCACTGGAGAGTGAAGTGTATGGTTTTTATAATGAGGCACTCCTTGGAGGCCAGGATTGTTGTTGCTCCACAACTGATGTGCGTTCCTTCAGAAAGTGTCTGGTTTTGAGCTGCCTGAGGCTCTGCTGACTGAGGCTCTGTGGCTGCTGCTTTAGGTGAGGGAGGCATCAGTGGATGCACACCTGTAAAGCAGCAGAAGGCTCTTGTCACACTGAGGTGTGCTCGGGTCACCCTCTACAGCCCTCAGCAAAGCTGGTAATTGCAGAGCAAACAAAGACTTGCTGTGCCAGAGTGAGGATGCAAACAAACGTGTCACAGAGCTGCCACTTGGCTACCTGGTCTGTGTTTATTTCTTTAGGTTAGTGCAAGTTGTCCATTTGCAGACTCAGACCCCTTTGGCAGCACTTCTGCCCGTCCTTTTATCCAGCTGTAATTAGGAGGGTCTAAAGTTTAAAGAGTGGAAACCTGATAATGAAATAGCAGTGCAGAGGCCTTCACAACCCTGGCAGTCACCGTTCTTTCAAGGGACCGATCTTTTATCTGAAGATGACACTTCCTTTGCTGAATCATTTTTAGTGTCTGTTATTGCAGGTTTGATGAAAGGGAAGAATAAAACCAAAGAACCAGATAATTTAAATTTTATGTAATGAAAATCTATTCAGAATTAGTCTTCATTTCTTTCAAGTCAAAGAAATGGTCTGTGGCTTTTCTGAAGATGTCAGGTGATCTCCATAGAGTTGGTGATAATGAAGACCTTTGAGGAACAGGAGGACTTACTAAGGAGCAGTTCTATTTTATGGATAAAACTTCATCAGAAGTCCTTGAAATTTTTTTGAATGGTGTAGATTAAAAAGAAATATTTTAAAATAAAATTTCCCAGAGTAAAAAAGCATCTATAAAAATGCTTAGCCACACACAGTATAGTGTGCCTGATACTAAAGAGTATTTAGATCAGAAGTGTAACAGGCCCTCATAGAGATGGAATGTGCATTGTGACAGGTTCTTGTCTTTGCTCAGAGTCCTCTCTTTCCCTTTGAAGGGCTCCTCAAGCATAAGGGTCAAAACAAGGATGAGAAAACTATGAACTTACGTCATCACGTTTGTTTATCTTCTTAATAGAGACACCAATGACAGAAATTTTCTTCAAACAAAATCTTGGAATTTGTTCAGAGATTTTGTTTAAAGGCTTTCTCCTTATGTTTTCAAAAGTGCTTTCCTGTCCCTGCTTTTGCCATAGGAACTGCTTTCCTTCTTTTGTTTTCAAGTAAATTATCAGATTTTATCCTGATGCTATGCTACTCCTACTTAAGAAAATGTTCCTCTTAAATCTCTGGTGCACAGATTTTACAAAGTGAGGTTAATTGCTTTTTTTTTTTCTGCCTGAAAGGTGAAGCCTTTTTTTAATTATGCTGAGTGTTATTTGAAGGATGCTTAGGGTTTTGCTGTGCACAAGCAACCTGTCACGTTCCTGTAAGTTTGGAACCAAAACATACTGTAAGGTATAACTACTGTTATGCTAGGTTGTAAAAATATTTCCATACCTATTCTTACATCATACTACTGAGCTCTCTACTCTTCTTAAGCCTTGCTTTTAATTTGTGTGATGATCTAATGTACTGTATAATTACAGTAACTCTCACTGCATCTGTGAGCCACTTTCAAGTTACTTTAAAAATGAAAATGAAACCAAAACACCCCAAACCAGAGCAGGTGTTTTGAGGTCTATTATCTGAAGGTATTCTACCTGTTTTAAAATAGACTGATGCAGGGGGACAAATTGTTTTTTAAAACAAAACTGAGACACGTTGTAAGAAAACTATAGATGAAATGCATAATATTCAGTAGATACTTGTTTCTTTTTGTTCTTTGGTGGTAAATTACAGTGTCTCACTACTCCTCCTTTGAAAAGATGGTTTGCCAAAAAAGGCACTATTTTTGGAGAACTTTACTTGTCTGGGAGCCCTACGCTAGATGCCCCTATGGAAAAGAAAAACCCCACACCAAACCAAAATGTGGGCATGGGTGAAATAGCTGTGCATGATGAACCAGAATGGATCTGCCTGGGGGAGGACTCTGATATCTGGTGAGGGCAGGGGATGTCACTCTCTCAGGGATGCACTCTGGCAAAGGGAATCCAGGACATTTCCCTATCAGTTAACCTGATGAAGCTCTTGGTTCACATTTTCAGTCACCTGTTTCTGTCTTTGCCGTCAGGGAGTTTGGGAGGCTCCTTTTGTGTTCAGCCACTGTCACGGCTGCTGCAAAGCTGTGTGAGGCACTTATGTGGAACCTGCATTTGACTGCTGGATAGTTCACAGAAAAAAAAACTTGGCAATGCACAATAAACAGAAGAGAAAGCAGCTGCATAATGTTGTGAAATAGTTTGGTAGCCTAGGCAGCAGGGACAGCACATGCAATTCACTGTCTGAGACCTCCTAATTGGCCTGAAAGTTGATTTGATAAGAAGCTTTCCAGTCTACCTGCAGGAGCCATCTCATCTCACAAGGCTCAGGGTGATGCATCTTTAAGGAAAGCTTTTCCATTAGCTTATTTAACCATTATGAAAGGGTGTTGTTAGGGAAAATTCATTCAATCTGTTCAGCAAAATGCAAAACCACAATGGGAAGGGGAAAAATAGGTAAGTTAGGATGGCAAAATATTGGGCAAGGAATTGCTGGATAGCTGCTATGGGAAATAACTAGTAGAAAATCAAAGCTCATGTGTATCAGTTGTTGTTAGGGTTACAGACTGCAAAGTCCACAGGATTTTCTTACATACTGCTGAATTGAATATATTTTTTTGACAAGATTAAAAACAGGAGGGGCTGAAAGCTCTGTGTAAGCAAGTTCAGTTCATTGTTTCCTTGGCCAACCACCTGCAGGGGTGCTTTTAGTTGGTGAGATTTGTCAGAGTCTGGTCTAGCGTTCGACTTGAGCCTAAGCACACTGGAGGTGGTGTAGGTGTTCGTCTGCATTAGGGAGTTGGTTCAGATCAAGTGTGTGATGTTCTGCACTATTTGTTGACATAGACACTGCCAACTTGCTGCCTTGGGATACTTTTAGCTTTCCTGAACAAAGGCAGTGACATGGAAAGAACAAGCATTACAATTTTGTGCACTTCTTCCATGAAGACACAGTTAAAAATAATTTACTTGGTCATCCTGGCCACAGATGTGCACCTGCATCCTCTGTGTCCATCCTCTCTGTTTTCTCCTTGCCTACTTTTCTTTCTCTAATTTTCTTGTAGCATTAAGAGGTTGCCAAAAGATCACACTCTGTGTACTTGTGAATTTTGATTTGCTCTTTTTGTTCCTCGGCGCCATCGAGTACAGGAGTAATTTTGGAGAAATGCAGTTCATTGTGCTTCCCCTGCTGTAGTGAGTGACCACAGTGTCAGTCTCCAGCAGGTAACACGATGTCAGACACCACAGTGACACAAGCTGGGGTCACTGGTCAACACAAGACTGGTGCCTGCGGTCCCAGTGTCTGTGATGAGCAGCCCACTGCTCTGGCTTCATCCTGGAGTGTTCAGGTTGTCTAACATGACCTTAGGAGCATGTTGACAGGGATACTGTCAACTACTGGAGGTAGTCTTATCAACTGGTGAGTGTGTGTAGTCTTACCAAAAGCTGGAGAACCATGCCAAAAAAACTCAGTAGTCATCTTTGCACTGCCTAAGCAGACAGCCTGAGCACTGTGGGCTCTCACAGCCCTGATACTCCCAGAGGTAAACTTCCAGTGCTGCTTGTGTTATTATAAACCAGCAGAGAGTTTGCTCTATATTTACATACCTTACACAGCAGCTAATGACAATGAGTTAAGTCTTATGCTTAATTTAATCAATTGAGAAGGGTTTTCTTCTTCAGAAGTTACTATTCTGTATGTAAACAATCTGGGTGATTTTGGCACATTTCCCGCAGGCACAGTTTCCTTCTCTATAGCACAACTGTAACTAAGCAGTTATGTTATTTCATTATAAAAAACCATGTTGTCTCGCTGCCCCTTCCCAAAACAGGAGTTGCTTGCCTTTGTGTGCTGTGTCTGTTCTGTAGCAGAAACTCTTGTTTCACAGAGTGCACTGATTCAGTAGTGAGGTTTATCATGGTTATAAAAGTTTGCTAAGCAGTGCCCCCGTGTATTGAAGACCTTCCTTTGGATTTCCTTTTCTGAGAGTGTCTTGATGTACTGACGAAGTGCTCAGTTATGTTTCGAAATCAGTCATCATTCCTGAGGAATCATAGAACAGTTTGGGTTAGAAGGGATCTCAAAAGATCATCTAGTCCAACCTCCCTGCAGTGAGCAGGGACATCTTCAACTAAATCAGGTTGCTCAGAGCCCTGTCCAACCTGGCCTTGAATGTTTCCAGGGGTAGGACATCCACCACCTCTCTGAGTAACCAATTCCAGTGTTTCACCACCTTCATTTTAAGAAATTTCTTTCTCTATATCTAATCTGAATCTACTCTCTTTTAGTCTGAAACCATTACCCCTTGTTTTATCATGACAGGCCCTACTAAAAATTTAATCCCTGTCTTTATTATTAGCCCCCTTTAGGCGCTGAAATGTGTTACAAGATCTTCCTGGAACCTTCTCTTCTCCAGGCTGCACAACCCAAATTATCTCAGCCTTTCTTATAGTTCCATCCCTTGGATCATCTTCATGGCCCTCCTCTGGACCTGCTACAATAGGTCCATGTCTCTGTTGTGGTGAGGCCTCCAGAGCTTCAGCCAGGCTTCAGTTTCTTGAGGAAATTACATTCATCTCATTACTTTTCAATCATTTAATTTTTATATAGCCAATTTTGAACTTAACATGATTTTCCTTCTGGGCTGATAACCTATTTTATCCTTGTAAACTTATGTTAGATAGTAAGGTTGTATGATGGTTTGTCAAAATGTGATTGTCATCTAATTCACTTGCTTTTTTTCCTCATGGACTGATTTGTGTCTAAAGTTTATAATTTTGTAATGTTGCATAATTCTTGTTTAACTTTTTTTTTTTTTTTTTTTTGCTGAGTGCAGTGGTAGTGAGGGTGCACTACAGGCCATTGGTATTTAAACCATGAATTTTTAGCATTCTTTTTAAATAACCAACCCAGGCTTTTGCATTTTGCACAACTTTCGCTGTCCTGTCAGTTTTGTCCTGAAACAGCTTGCTTGAAAGAAAAGTCAGTGTGAAGTTCCTTGGAAAACTGTATTTGCTCTACCATGACCAGTGTTTGGAACTGGAGTGCTGTAAGGGAAGAGAAAGAAGGAGGGTCATCAGTGTCTTATTTGTGGAGATCCTGAGTTCTGGATAAGTTAGTAATGCTGGAAAGTGCCTGACAAGCCACAGAGGAGTTGCATTGACCTAGTCAAGAAACAGTAAGAATATTATTTATGGGAAGAGCAGGCTTCCAAGGAGAGAGTGAGAGTGAAGTATTTTCAGGGACAAAGCTCTCCAAGGAAATTCAATCCATCTTTTTCTCCTCCCCATCTCTTCTTCTCTCCCATCCTCCTTTGTGCTGCTCCACTGCCAGACAAATGTTCCCATCTCCCCAGCAAACATAGTCTGCTGTCCCTATGTCACCCATAACTCCACAGGAGTCAACTGCATGAAATTTGTGGGCTCTTAACAGTTTCAGGAGCAGCAGCAACTACGGATGGAGAGCAGGGAACTGCCCAAGGAAATGATGAGCATCAGGGTTTTTGTAGGGGATCTGTGTGTGTTTGTGTAGAGGAGGGGAGAGCAGGGGAGAGGATGGGGGAATACAAAGTGAAAACCATCCCTGGAAGAAAGAATGCTCCAGTCTGGATAGTTTGAGACCTTGTGGGCTACTTCTGGTAACTGGCATCTATGGCAAAATACATCACAGATGCACTAATTCTTACCACTGAAGAGACTGGCTGTGGCAGTTTCAAAGATGAGGTTGTGGTGGTGACCTGGCTTGTGTTGGCACTTTCAGGTGGTTACAAAGTTCCCTGAAGTTTTAATTCATTTTAAACATGCACATCTTACAGATACTACTTTGTACTATTCAACTTCTTCATGTTTTTCAATTTCCACACAGCTGTAAGTGAGGAGGGAGAGGAGGAAAGACGCCTCTATAGCCTCCTGCCTCACAGCCAGCTGGTCTTTATCTTGATGGTATAATTCATATATAAAACACTAAATTCAGTCTGTTCAGTTGACTGCACACGGCAACAGCTGATCAAACAGCAGGTTCATACTGTGCACCGTGATTGCCTGGATTACATGGATAGCTTGCCTATAAACTGGCCTCATTTTTGCTTGAGTGATAAATCTGTTTGAATGTATTAAATATTGGAGCAAGACACCTCTTTTGTTCCAATATGAGTTCATTTTTTATGAGGCAGCTTGGCCAGAGGCTGAACCAGTGAATTATTTTAAATAATGAGTATAAATGAGGAAGGAGTGTAAATGCTTTTATTTTCCACTTTAGATACTTATCTTTTCTTCTATGCTTCCTTCACCATTTTTGCCCCTATGCATTCTATCAGAATTCTACCATTCTAGTGGTAGTATTTTTTGTTTCATAGAACTGATGTTTTTGTGAGCTGTTTGACTCAAACCTCCTCCTGCCTGCACTTAAAGATGGACAGAAGGCAGTCACTTACAAGTTGTCTTATTTAGTTGTTCTCTTTTGGGCTTCTCTGGATGACATCTCAGCCTTTGGTATCTCAGCCAGGGAATGGTTCATCCTGAGCTGGCTGTCAAGTTTGGGCTTTCAACAAAGAGCTGGCTGTCATGTAAAGAGGTTATACAGAGTGCTGGGAAAGTGGCAGGGATCACCTTAATGTTTCAGTTGTTCAAATAGATAAGATGTTCACAAATCCACGTAAACTTTACGATTTAACCTCTGTGTGTGTGTACAAACCTGCTTGTGTATGTGGGCTATGATGATGATGACAGGAATTTCCAAAGTGTCGCTGGGGCGTGGCTGCTCAGAAGTGACATTGAGATGTGCTCAACATAAATCTGTAGTTATTAGGTGCAATTGGGTGGAAATCATTAGCTGAAGATCAAGTAAAATGTGGAACAAAATAGATACCCATGGAATGAGGACATGGTGGCTCTGCTGGGCTTTGCTGTTGCCCAGCCTGACTTTCTCTAGGTGAGCACCTGTGAGTTATCAGATACTGAGAAATCTGGGAAATTGCCTGTTACTCTTTAATGTCAAGAGATGAGCATGATAGTCGGTTTACTTTTTTAGGTTCACTTCTAGTTGATCATGGGTTTTGAGCATTTACTTTTCTCAGGAGACTAAAAAAATTGAATTCTTTGCTTGAGAACATGCAAGACTTGGCAAAACAGATGAGCATTTCTCTTCTGAGGCAACTGTTGCATAAGTTTGCAAAATTTTCCACATGCAGCTTAGCTGTTTTTTTCACCTCACATTGCTATGTGTGGAAGGCAAACCTATTCGTCATAGTAAATCTGACTGGCATTTCATTTGCTTGTACATTTCTTCATAATAGCAATGTCTGAAAGGTTGCTTTTAGTAACTACCTGTATAGTGCCTTAGCCATTTCACTGTGCTCAGCTTTGTTTGATCCAGTGCTGTGATTTGTTTGTTGTAGTACTCTCAGTTCTCCCTGTCCTTTTTTTGCCCCTCTGTCTATTGTGTTTTGGGGCAGCCTAGATTGTAAACAGGCAGAAAAGGATGACCTAAGCTAAAGGAGGCCCTGAGATTGAAGGCATGTGATAATATCGGAGTACAAATGATTATTGCATTATTATTATTATTATGAACTTTAACTCCTCAGTATATCCTGAAGCCATAACAAAGGACATGCAGAATGTGTTTGGGTTTGGTTTTTTTGCCTGACTGGAGTCTAGAAGCAGACTTCTGACTCCTGTTTTTCAAGTGTGAGTTGGGCATTTCATGGCTGTTCTGCTCCATGTGTAAGATGTGACAAGTCCGTAAAGCGAAGAGAACACTGAGTAAATGATGGATACTAGAAATACTCAACCTTGAAGAGTTGGAGTGCCCAGTTCCGTCAATCTGAAGTTCCACTGGGAACTTGGGACGTAAAAGTGCAGTGGAAACAAGAGGGAAGCCTTGGGCAGAACAGCCGTGGTTCAGTGCTTGAGCTTGGGCACCACCGTGCCAAAAGCGTTGGGTTTCCACCCAAACGCCACAAGTTGTCTTCATCCCACGCTTGGCAGGGCTTGAGCTTAACACTCCCCAGCTTTGGTCATCTCATATCTGCCCAGGCTCTGTAGCACTGAGCCAGCTGCAATGCCTGGGACAAATGTAGGCTGAATGTTTTTAGTGTAGATTTTAAGAGCTCTGCTTGATAAATACTGCTCCCTGCACCATGGAGGACTCATCTAAGAGCATTTGCAGGGAGAAGAGCAAGAAAGTTGGGACTGGAGTATATGTTCACACAAAGTCCCATTAAGTCTGGGGATGCTCATACCTCAGTGACAAGATTACAGAATTAGAGCTCAGACAGAAAAACTCATTGCCTTGGCTAGACAATGAAATGCCAACAGAAATAAATTGTATTTGCTCATGGAGTGCTGTATTCTAGGCAGAAATGTTAGGTCCTTTGTACAAATATTTTAAGTAAATGTACATTTTAAGCAGATAGGTTGATAATGTCTCTTTTTTCTCCTTGGGGTTTTTGAAACTGTAATTTTATTGTTTTCCTAACTTCTGTAATGTTGTAGGTGAGTGATATTCATTTTAATGGCATTACTTGCAGCACAGTGATACAGTCTAGGAAAACAGAGTATCTCCCCCCATGGCCAAAATACTTGGATCAAAGAAATATTGCTTTGATACCTTTCACTGTACTGTTCAGCCCATGAAGGTAAGACATTACCAAGAATGACAATTTCCAAGAGGTCCAGCTCTACCATGGGTTCTGATCTATAATTTTTGTATCTTTTTCCCATAAAATTGAGTCAGTTATCTGAAGTACCATTGTTATTCTGGCCGAAATTAAAGAAGTTAAAAGGTGACCTTCACCCTGCAAGCACAGTATTCTTCACAAGAGCAAAAGTCCTCGACCTTTCCATAATGTGAGGAACATTACAAAACAAGCCTGTACCACCTTAACTCACCCAGACTCTGGGCCAATGCTGGTTTTGCTTTTTTGTTGTCGCTGTCTTGGTTTTTATTTTATTTACAATCCTCATCCATAATGCCTTACAGGCATTACTGTCTCAAGCTGTTATTTCAATTAAAACATTTTAGCTGGCTAATGATGAGTGACAGAGGCAAAGGTGACCAGCGCCAGGTTCAATCTCTCAGAGGCAGAGCAGTAATCGGATTGTGCTCATTAGAGCACAAGCAAAACCAATGCTATTAAATTGCAGTTTCTAGCACAGCAATGCAATAAAGAAGCTGTGGAAGATGAAGGAGAAATCCCACTGGTGCAAAATGTCAGCTTAGCTGGTCCTGCCCTCCACCCCTCCAGTGTCACAGTGATATGGAAACTGTAAGTAATGCTGATGGCACTGAACTAACAGGATGTTGTGGGGACATTTCTTAAAAGGAGGTCAGAGAACCCTGAGTTTAAACAAGGAGTGGTTTTATTTGAATTTTAGAGTAATTAGGTCTAAGCCACAGCAAACTGGGTTCTTCTGTTAACTGATCTAATTTTTACATGCTAGAAACTTCCTGATTGAGGGAGTACTTTTCTGTTTCCCTCACCATTCAGCTCGGCTACGTGGGGCATATTACTCTTAGTTTCTTCTTAAGGACCTTGTTCAAACACTGCAGCTGTGTTGACCACTGACAATGGTGTTCTCCTCAAATGTTCTGCAGTGCTAAGACAGATGGATTTTGTTTCATTGAGTGCAGTGCAACAGTTTTGGTCAAATGGATTTATTGCTGTATGTATTTTGGAAGTACTTTGCATGTATTTCTGAGCATCAGAGGTGGTAAGTCAGGGTTACTGTATAAAGACATTTAATAGTGAGGAAAGTTGTATTTCCTATGTGATCCCTCAGCAATACCAGCTTCTATAATTTTTGGTAGGTTTTGACACATTTCCTGTTTTGTTTTTAACATTTCAGGTTCTTCAGGTGGAGTTTCTTTTATTTGTTTGCTTGGGTTATTTTTTTCCTGAGACTCATCATTTTCATTAAGAAAAGATTAAATTCATGGCCTCTCTGGTCAAAATGAGACTTATACTCAAGATCGAGAAGAAGAATATAAAGTCTGAGATTTCTAAATTAACAGCTTCAACGTGTGAAATGTCCACGGACTTCCATCTGTTGAATAATTGAATAATTCTGTTAAAAAATACTTGAGCTCATCTACCTTCGTGACCCTGAGGTCAAGTCTTACTTGTCTATATATCATCAATTGCGATGTTTCCTTTTCTTGCTATCAGCCTTTTAAAACAGTTTTGCATCCCACAATTTTTCCATTAACCCCAGGGCAGAGGACTGTGTTTGTTCTGCAGGATGAGGTGTTACCCCATTTCCAAGGTGCATTTTGTGGCACATCCTCAAGTTGAGCCTTGTGCAATGTTTGTTCACTGCTCTGGACCCCACCAAGGCTGCTCTGCCCACTGGCTGTGTGTAAAGGAGCATCTGCTACCTGACATCTCTGCAGACAGGGATTTAAATGTGCCTGAAGAGGTTGAGAACAAGGAAAAAAATCCTTTCCAAACATATCTTTTATGTCAAAATAAATACAGAGAGAAAAATGTTGGCAAATTTCATGAATTGAAGGAAGTTTTGCAATAAGACCCACAAGTTAGTACAGTACAGGTGTGATGGCAGCATTTCTTCCTGCCCAATGTACAATTTTAGTCAGAGAGAAATTTTTAAGGTTATATAGTGAATAATTTTTTTTGTCAGTCATTTTAGAAGCTGTTAATTGAATACCTGTGTCTTAGAACTTTATTTGCTCGTTACATGAATTAAAATTTAGAATTTATAGATGATTTTTATAATTATATATATGAAAGAAGCAATTATTGTTTTCTTAGAAGGGAGATAATAAATGTGGAGGAACATGATCAAGTAGTGAATAATACAGAGAAAGTACAACAGGAATGCCTTCAGAAATTTACAGCTTTTCAGAGATGCAACTTCCAGTCATGTCCTTTCTAGTGAAATTTTTGTTGAAATGCTAAGATTAAAGGGTATCTCAGTAAAATTGCTGATTCCAGGCAGAATCAAAATGGTGTTATTAAATTTCAATCTGTTTTTAATAAAACATGCTTTAAAATATTTTTTGGATAATCAAGTGTGTTTGATCATAAGGCTTCATTATAGTCCACTTGGGGGTCAGATGAAATATGTGACTCTTGTCACATTTGTCAATCCAAATAGATATAAAGTAAATATATTACAATATATAAATTTTGTATATAACTGAGTATATGTAATCCACATATATATGATACAAATATACATATAAATACATAATAAAGGTGGGACTCGATGATCTTGAAGATATTTTCAACCTTAATTATTCTCTGATTCTATGAAAGAGCAGTTTGGTTTCTGCCCTAGCATAGCTATTTAAGATTTTCTGTTAAAAAAAAAAAATTAAAAATCTGAATTAGTCGTTCTCTCAGGATAAGAAAACTGTTAATGTTAGGAAGTGAGGCTGTAATGAAGCTGTTTGATGAAATGGTGCAATTTAAGGTGTTTAGTAGGTACAGAGATATCAAACACGAAAGAAATAATTTGGAACTGAAGATGAAATAATTATTGTGATGATTACATTTGAGTCAAATCTGCGTGAGTGCAGAGCGCTGCACAATGGGGAAATAAATGATTTTCGTGACTTGAACTTGCATTATAAGATTCTGGGGGAGGCAATCTCCCAGCAGGATCTCTGGGTGGCTGTGGTTGGGTACCACGTTGCCATGGTAACAGATGGAGGCTTGCCTGGTTAAGCATCCTCTAAGCACAGTGGTATTTTCAGTCTGGGGCTTCAAATAATCATCTTTGCTTCTTTGTTTTTTGTGTTAATTATCTGCCTATCAGTTCTTTGAGCAGAACTCAAGGTGAGGCTGCTTAACTGTGTGTTTTCTGCCATATATATANTCAAGGTGAGGCTGCTTAACTGTGTGTTTTCTGCCATATATATATATATATATATATTTATATATGGGTCTCTGTTGCCCCTTGGAGAAAGCTGACGTGCAGTGGAAACTGGACTCAGTTTCTGTCTTCTGTGAAGTGGTGGCAAAAGCGGTCCCAGTCCTTATTTTGTAATTCAGATCTGATTCTATTGAAATGCTCCTGGGGAGGAGGTGCCACTGGGTGACAAAACATTGGGCACGAAGTAGGAGTGACAATAGCATCAGTCATGGTTTTGGATACCTTTACATTTGAATGTGGCTCTTTGCCTCACTTGTGAGGAATGGGGGCAATACCAAAGGTATGCCTTCTGTTGGTGGTGTGCAGTAGAGTGACAGGTAAGCCAAAGGCAGTGATGGAATGTAAAATTCGTGAAGGGTTAAACTCCTCAAGAGGAGATCTTGCATCATGTGTGACAGATTTTTCCAGTCTTTCCTTCATCACAGACATCGTGTGTGCTCTGTTTGTGACAATGAGGGCACAGAGAAGCCACTCTGACTCTTGCCCTGAAAAGAGGTTGTGGTTTGTAGGGGTTTCCTGCAGCAGTTTTTAGTTTCTGAAAAGCAAACCTCATCCTCGTGCCCCAGTATTCACGTGCTAGTATTCATTTCCATTTTAATATGCTTTTGTTGCTATTCCTGGTGCCTTATCAGTCCTTGTATCGCTTTGGCTCAGCTCAGAGCTGTCCCTCCACAGCATCCAGTCCTCTCGCTGTTATTACAGTGACAGTCCAAGAGCCCAGTGGGGGTCCCGGGTGCAGCTCCAGGGAACAGGTAGGGAGTGATGTGGCAGTCCTGTGATTCCAAATGTGTGAGATACCTAAAACAGCAACATTCCCACCTGTCAGCATTGCATTGTATTGTGGTATCTGTCACGGCAGTCTTGAATTATCCCGCACTGTGTGTGCTATGAGACCTACTCTGGTTCTTTGCTGTGCCATCTGACCCTCCTGAGCCTTTGCTTCTTCCATCTTTTTCCCAATATGTGTTTGTGGTGAGGGATAGGAGGAGCTGGAGGTTGGCTGTGCTCCCCGCCTTTGTCAGCAGATAGCTGCATAATTTCTGCAGCAAACTTTGGACCAGAACAGAGCTGTGAGGTGGGTGGGAGGAGGGCCTTTGAACTGGCCAGGTGGTGCTTTGTTTGGGAACCCTGTGGACTGCATCTTCTGCCATGAAGCCAAGCCCCAGGGACGCATCCCTCCCCCCTCAGAGATCAGGTCTGCTGGAGGATGGGACAATGGGATATTAATGATCCTTCCCTCAACGCCGTTTTCCTTCTTTATTTTTGCATCAGAAAAGAATTAACTCTTATCAATCTCTAGCAGGTCCATTTGTGAATGTGTGGGAGTGGGGAAAAGGTGTCACGTGCCCCAAAATAAAAGGCAGGGAATAAAGAGGAGGTAGGTGCAATAGGGTGGATGAAAGGTGCAGGAAGAAACAAGGAGGTGATGCCTGGGCTCCAAATCAGCTGCCTCTCAGTTGAGTCTAGAGACTTATCCTTTCACAAACTTCTCTGTTGGTTCAGCTCCTGGGAATAAACTGCCTTTGTTCCCAGCTGTACTGAAATGTTTATTCATTAGATTGTAATAAAGAAAGTCAAGTCTCATATCCCTTAATCAGTGTTAGTAACTGAATGCTATTAATTGATTACTCAATGCCTGTTAGCATGAAAAGCCAGCAGAAACCTTCAGTGACAACAGCCTTCAGTTTATGTATTCATCCTGTAAATTATTAATAACTGCTATTGATCCTCTCCCAACTGATGAAATATTTGCCTCTTTTGAGAAGAAACTGTTTTTTCTTTTACTGATAAGCTAGATTAATTTAGGAGTTTTGTTGCCTGTCTTTCCTCCAGGAGCCAATCTCTCCTTGCTAGTTGTTTGAGGGGGTTGTCCATGTTTACATACCATGACTTTTTCTGTCTTGTGTTCTTCCTTGGTATCTTCAAATAGTTGTGAGTGTAGTCAAGGGCTCTGATCCAGCCAGATGTTTTTGCAACATAATTTCCTCAGTAGGAAGCATGGAAAGACCTTTATCGGTTTCATTACTGATATTCTCACTAATACTTGTGTGAAAACTCAAGATAAATAAGCCCATGAAGCTAGAAAAAAAAAAGCACGACAGTATGACCTCTTAATGGAAACATCTACAGCTTTCCTTCAGAAAATGTCGAATCCTTTAGATAGATAGGTCCATACTATTGTATCTTTCTTTTTCTGTTTCTTTTTTTTCAAATAGGGAAATAAAGAGCTTAAGTGATTTAACCAGCACTGTGCAGCAGTTTCACTACAGGAACAGGACTGGTTTCTCCTACTACCACTCCACAAGTTGATGACCAGAATGTTCTGTAGCCTCTCTGCAGGACTGCTGCATTTTCTTCATTTCATTCAGTCCTGTCGTGTCAGCTTTGGCCGTCTGTTTTTCCTGCCAGTGCTTTTTGCCATTTCTTCCATGGCTGCCTTATGCTTGGAACAGTCTGCTTGGATGACAACTCAAAAACTTCATGTACTAGAACACACAGAGGAAACTGATTGCATTCTCATGGTAACCAGGCAGAGAGACAAAAAGGATAGATAAATTATGATGGATGAGTGGCTTCTAGCCTGGCCTGTTGCTGAACTTTATTCAACTTTATTCCTATTTTTCAAAAGGATGATACAATCTGCTAGTGTGTAACTCTTGTTGTACTACTAGAAATTCTCATGTGGCCAAAGTAAGCACCTTAATTTATTTAAACCTCAGTTTGTGTGCTGAAGTAAAAAACAGAAATTATCTTAGGAAGTTGAGAGGTTGTGGGCTGTATTCCCTTCATGTGCACCCTTTCTAGTTCCCTTCATTCCCATGGCAATTTAACACAGTTGCTGCAGGGCTTGACACTGATATTTTCCTCTGCAATTGTAAGGATTTATGACATCAGAACTAAAATGAGATGTTCCCTCCTCTGTATTTACTGTTCCCTCACTTAGGTGTCTCAGTTTCAAGAGTTACAAGACAGAAATAAAATATATTAAGAAAATGGACGAGGAGCAAAATTTTTTGTGGCAGACTTACCCATAGTTTTTTTTCGTGTTGCCATACACAAGTGCACATTCTGTCTCTTCTTAGTCAGATCATGTGTTTTTTTGGAGGTGAAACCTGTGACCTGACTGTCTGGGAACTTTGCTACTGTACTTTAAAATATTCAGAACTGAAAAGCAGAGACGTAGAACAAGCATCAGGAAAACTTTTGAGATTTAGGATGGTCCTAATAAAACTTTTTTTTTGTTTTGATTTTTTTTCTTTTTTTTTTGGGGGGGGTGTTTTTTGTTAGGATTATAAAAGATGGCATGTTGAGGAGGACAGGTTTCTGTTTACAAACAGTAAAGATTATAAGTTCTCTGCCTGGCAGGATGACTACCATAGCAAGTGCTGGTCCATGCATCAGAATTGCTGAGCATGTGGTGCAAAACTTGCTCAGCACATGTGAAATTGGACCACAGACTGTTCTAATAGGTGGCTTCAGTTCCATTTAATGATTTTTGGTTTTGGGAGGTTACAGTTCTGCCACCTCACCCCTGCCGTAGTGTTTGAATGAAAAATTCAGGATTTGGATGAATAGCTATGAGAGTATTTACATTTCGAGTCTCAAAAGCTGTGCGGTGCATGTACAGAACTATTCTTTAATTGCTGGTTTTTTATCTTTTAGGTCTCTCAGCAGCCAAGCTACTGACTGAGTCAGGCTTGAATGTGGTGCTGCTGGAAGCCAATGACAGGGTTGGTGGAAGAACTTACACCGTAAGGGTAATTATCCCCAAAGCCATTTATATACTACATATATGTACTTCCAGTATATACTATACACATGGGGGAAAATTTCTAGAGTACAGGTGGGAAATTTCCTGATGTTGCACCAACAAGAGTAGGGAAAGACTGGCATGATGGTGGGACAGAATATTTCTGTGATCTGTAGGCTCTGGAGTCATCCATCTGGGAAGGAGAACGCGATGAGCTAAGTTTCAAAGTCACTTCCCAGGGAAAGACAGTGTAGAAATCTGAATGAAAAAAACACCCACGAGGCCGACCATGCTGTGAAGAGTCTTGAGCTGAACTGTAACCCGTCCCATGTGGAGAGGCCAGAGGAGTGTCGGGGTGTCTGGGAACCAGAACTACCATGTCTCCCTTCACTCCTTTGCCTTCTGCTCTATCTTGACTTGGGACTTCCCCTCTCACTCTGCTCATTAGAAAATCTTACCTGTGCTACTTCCTTGAACAGTGTGTTTTAAACTAGGCATCGGTGAGATGCCTGACTGAGCACAAGCTGCACAGATGTCTCTCACTCTGCCCTCGCTCTGTCTCTCAGGCTCTTCCCGCTCATGTGTGTTAAGGCTGTAAAGTAACAATAATTATTCTGGTTGTGAGCTCCAAATCACAACCAACATACTGATTATTAATTCAGCAATCACCACACCAGAACTCTACCAAAGAATTCGTTTTCCATGGAGAGAGGAATCTTAGCCAAAATGTTCTTGGAATGTTTCATTTTATTTCATGCCTCCTGATTGCTCTTTTAACCTGTGTACTATTTACAAAGGGCTTATCTCTTTGGGGTTTGTTTTTCCCTTTTGTGTGTTTTGTGTGGTAAACTAGAATAAGCAAGTGAAATATGTGGACCTTGGAGGAGCTTACGTGGGGCCGACACAGAATCGTGTCCTGCGGTTGTCTAAGGAGCTGGGAATTGAGACGTACAAAGTGAATGAAGTGGAGCACCTGATACACCATGTCAAGGTAAGATGCTTTGAAGCTGCTGCTGTAATCAGGCAAGTTGTAGTGATGCCCTTTCTCATTGTTTCCCACTCATGCTGCCGTGGAGAATCCCTGTTTAAGTATGCAGCATCTGAGTTTGCTGGTGAAAAAATAAGTATGTTGGTAATGAAATGACCAGCAAATTGCTATACTAGTACAAATCACTATATGCACGCACATTTACATGTGTACCCTGTAGATGCATCCTGTTAACTCATTCCTTACTTCAGGTCTCACCTCTCTGTGACTCTTCTGCACATTTCAGCTCTGGTATGCACTGCCCAAGGTGTCTGAAAATCCCTTTCAGAAGTCCTACAAGTCTCGTCAAGCAGGCTGAAAGTATCTCAGGATGGACTTCCTAAACCAGTGACAATTATTATGCCAACTGAAAGAAGCATGAAAGGTTGTGTCTGGTTTTGCTGATGGGGAAACTGAACATGCAGAGTAGCAAAAGGCTTTAGAATAGTAACTGCAAAAGGCTCTGGGAATCAGTCAGTCTTGTGGAGGCAGATCTAAACGATCTGTTCATGGTCTGAAATAGAACAGCTATGGCAAAGCTGTTAAAAAGCCCACGTTTTCTCAGTAGTCATTATGCTTTCTCCAAAAGAGCATCCTTTTTCCTTTCCTGATACAGACCAGTGTTGCACTCCCAAAGAAAGGAAACTTTCCATGTTAGACCCAAGGAAATTGACTTTGAGTTTCAATATATGCTTAGCAAAAGCGACCGTGCAATGACTGCCAAAATATTTGTCAATTGTTGGTGTTTGATCAAAGGTTAAAGATGACATTGACAGATTTAAAAACAACAATAGAGAAAAGATGTTCTGTCATGTTTTCCATTTTTTTTCCGCTCAGTTTTTATAAAAAAGAAGTGTGGTCTCAAAGTGATTTAATATGGTGACTGTCCACAATTACCTTTTCAGTGGTAGAACTGATGGAATATCCACACTGTTTTGTTTTGTGTGCCTCTGGCATCGTCCTCAAAGCCAAATTTTCTGATTGTTCATTGTATGCAGCCTCCAAATATCTCCAACAGCACCAGGAGTCATGCCATGAGGGGAACAATCGACGTGGCCAGTCCAGATGATCGGCTTTTCAGGGAAACCTGCTGTCCTAGCATGGTGGCATTCCAAAATGCCGCCAGAAGTCACTGTTTCTTGGGGTTATTCCCAGCCAAGTGTTGAAAGTCTCCAAGGAGAAAGATCCCAGCTGCTGGCTGTGTGCTCCCAAGGCATGCTAAGAGCCTACAGGTTGGATTGAAACAGTTTGTAGGCTCAACTGCCTGTAGGAGTTCCTGAAGAGAGGAGGGAGAGAATTGTGTGCCAGAACTCCCTGGTAGCCAGGCAAGAGGTTAAGAGAGAAGATAATTCCACAGTCAGTAGCACCTCCTTTGAATCTCCTGTTCTCATTCATTTTAAATCCTTTATTTCCTTTTTGGTTCTGTGTTTACACAGCTGTGGGAAATTGTTAACACAGTTGAAGAATTACTCGCAGTTAAGCAATTGACATGTGAGGAATACATAGTAGACACTGTTGTGTGGCCAAATCTTCATCATTTCATGTGTCTGTAACACATGCCTGACAGGTCTCTCAGCCACGTGGCTTGTCCATGCTTTCCCTGCAAATGGACAATGCTTGTGTCCTCATTGAAATCTAAGCAGTGCTCCCAAGTTGTAGCTTGCAAACCAGATTCCAAAATACACAAAGGGCTGTTGCCCCAGTGTGAATTTGAATTCAGATGCTGACCCCAGCTTTTTGACTGTGGCCAGATATAACTAAATTCTGGACCACAAAATTGTCCGAGCCCAGAGAGGCAATGAAACCTAAAGGTTTTAATTCTTCTTTTGCTACACAATCAGGCATCACAGTGCATCTTGTAAAATCAGCTGCTGTTTTACTTATACCCAAAGGCAAAATCAAGCCTTTCATAGTTAATTAAATTCATTTTAGAGGCTTTTTAATACAAGTAATATATGCAGCTTCTTTGTACTACAAAATGAAAAGAATGCATTTTGTTGATCTCTGGGTGGGTCTCTGCTAATTAGGCTTTACCAACTTGATTGGGTTGTGTGGTTTTTTTCTCCTTTAATCTTTTTTAATGTCAGGTCCTATTGTGAGATTGTTTTTGGTCTTGCTTATATTGCGTGTGATATCTTCACAGAAACTCAAAATTATATTTCTTGCCCTACATTTTTTTCTTTTCCCTCCACTTATTAAGCAGCCTTTTTCATGGTCTTTGAAAAGAGATTAGTATGTTCTTTTCATTTGTGTAAATACTGGTTCATTAGCCTTAGTGAGAAAATTAGTATAGCTCTGCAAGTAGTATTTGGTAGGCAAATTGCTGCCTGAACACCACTGATTTTCAGTAGCCTAACTGAAATTAAGTTCATAAATCCAGATTTAAGAAGCAAAAACAGAACTGTCTGAGAAGTAATCATCTCCTAACAGTTCTCCCACTGGACTGGTAGGCAGATGTAAAATCTGTAAAAATGCTTCTTAAAATGAGATAACTTTTTCCTTAGCTGCCCAAGAGAGGATTCAGGGTCGTACCTTAGATAGATTTACAACTTTTGACTGGTGGTGTTTATTTTCCTCACCAAAATGGCAACTTTTGTCTTTAAAAAAGCAAAGCAAAGTGCATATAATCCAGGTAATTTTTACCTTCGCCATGTCCCTGGAAAGAAGTGTTGAAATATGAAATATTTCCTTGAAATATGAAAACATGCCAATTTTTTTGAGGGTTTAATCATCAACTTTGTGGTAACACAGACCTTTCCCACGGGAACTTTTCTCTTCTTCTTTCTATGTTTTGTAAATAGAGATAAAAGCTTGGATGTTATTGAAAACTGTCTCTGGAAAGATGGACATTCTAGCTAGCCTATCGGCCTAGGGGGAGGTTATGAATTGACCCAATCCGGACGACCTTTTGAAAGTCTATATAAGTTTTAGAATTAAATAATAAATTCAGATTAATGCCTCACCCGATCTTGCCTGGTTCTCTCGCTCTGCCAGTGTTCAACAGCGACACAACTTTTCCTTGTTAATTCCAGTTGTACTCACTTCTGTGCAGTCTCATTAACCATGCAAACTTTCTGCATTTTAAAACACAAATTTACTGTATTTTCCATCTGTTACAAACACGTGTTTGTGGTTGCTTAAAAAATCAGCAGCAAGGGTATTGGTAAAAAATGAGATGTAATATTAAGCAACAGCACTACTAAGTTCATTGGCAAGAATCCCCTACTACTTACAGGACAGTTAAGGCACACCGAGGGAAAACGAGCAACAACAGAACTAAAACCAAAATCCAGGCAATCAAAACAGAAATGAACTGAGACCTGTCTAGGGAGGGGGGGTGTGTGTGTGTGTGTGAGACTAAAGGACAGTGAAGGCACAGAGAAAAAGGAATACGGCCTAAAATTTTAACAGCACTCAAACTTAACAGTACTTTAACTTATCTTATACCTTAACTTATACCTTAAACTTAACAATTTAACAAAGGAACAACACTTAATTTAACTTATAACCTAACAATTTAACAGAGGAATAGCACTTAACAACATTTAACCTAACATGACTTCTGACTTCAAAGTCGAACTTTGCAACTTAACAGAAGAACACAGCAGCATTTAACTTAGCTTATAACTTATGGCTTAACCTTACTTACAGGTCTAATTTACTGAGATATCTAAGGCACTTAAACATCTAAGAGAGCAGTATCTTTCCCAGACTTGCTGTAGCATATGCGCAGGTTCTTGCACACAAAGAGTCAGTGCAAGCTGTGAAAAACTCCCCTCAGAGGTCAGTGAAATACTCACTTCGGATGCTTTTGCATCTCCCCAGTGAGCGAAGAATTGGGCCTCGAGGAGTGAGGGGATCAGCCCAGGACTTGTCGTTGTTTGGCGATCCTCCAAGGACAGCAGACGTGAGAGTTCGCTGTCTCTGAGAGGCCCCACTCAGAGGGAGGTTGCTGGTCGCAGCCCGCTGCGGTCCAGGAGAGCTCCGAGGGTCTCAGTTTGGACCACGGTTTATAGGGTTGCAAGAGAGTGGGCTTTAGTCAGAACAGTGTTTCATCCTGGCCACAGTTTGGGTCAGCGCTTTCTTTGAAAATGTGAGAACAGAGATGTTAAAGAAAACAAGGGATTGTTATGAACAGCTGTTTGTGGGAGCAGACAGTGCCTCTGATAAGCTCAGGAAGAGCTGAGGTGCTGTCCGTCAAGGCCGAGGCCTAACGAGCATTTCTCACATTTCAGTGCGGCCTGGAAAAGAAGAGGGATNCCCAGTGAGCGAAGAATTGGGCCTCGAGGAGTGAGGGGATCAGCCCAGGACTTGTCGTTGTTTGGCGATCCTCCAAGGACAGCAGACGTGAGAGTTCGCTGTCTCTGAGAGGCCCCACTCAGAGGGAGGTTGCTGGTCGCAGCCCGCTGCGGTCCAGGAGAGCTCCGAGGGTCTCAGTTTGGACCACGGTTTATAGGGTTGCAAGAGAGTGGGCTTTAGTCAGAACAGTGTTTCATCCTGGCCACAGTTTGGGTCAGCGCTTTCTTTGAAAATGTGAGAACAGAGATGTTAAAGAAAACAAGGGATTGTTATGAACAGCTGTTTGTGGGAGCAGACAGTGCCTCTGATAAGCTCAGGAAGAGCTGAGGTGCTGTCCGTCAAGGCCGAGGCCTAACGAGCATTTCTCACATTTCAGTGCGGCCTGGAAAAGAAGCGGGATGGCAGGGAGGAATGCACCACCACACTGTCGTAATGCAGGTTCCTTGTCCGTGATAACTGTGGGACTGCTTTGCTCTGCTCTCCTAAATCTGTGTGAGGAAACATTTCTTTATATGACTAGTTGGCCCAATGAATCTTTTTAGAACTTGATTCCTTCATATACAGTGAGGATGACCCACTCTTTGTCCAGCTTCAGTGCCAACTGAACATCGTCTTATCCTATTTTCCACCAGATCTTCTTATGGGATAATGCCATGATCCTTCCTGGAAATTCCTGATTATTAAAAAAATGGTAGTAACACTTTTTCCTTCTAATCTCTGTGTTGTCTCAGTGCAGGCTGTGGGTAGTGCTCACAGCTGGCTGTGGTGGCTGCCTATTTCACAGCCTGAAACATTCCTCATATGGTTATAATGGAGTTGTTTCTTTAGCACCAAAAGTCACTGTTGGCCTTGTCCACATCCTGAGGAGTCTTTCAGGTTAAGATACTGGGGGAAACATGAAGCATCCCCTCCCTAGTCACTAGGCAGGACCTTGACAGCAACTTGCCACTACATCATTACCTCAATTAAGTTCCCTGTGAGAGGATGGTATTTCCTCGTGCTCGTCCATCTGCCAGCAGCACTGGCTAGAGGTGTCAATGCATATTATGTCCACCTGAAGTTTGGCACCACTTTCATACAAGTGTAAATAATTGACATCTCTGGGCAGAATGCTAATGTGAACCCTGTCCGCAGCACATCCTGAGGGTGAATATTTAACCTTATACACACAGTGCTTTTAGCAAGGACCCCAAATCTGCACTAATGTTACAGGTTACATACTGATCTGCTGTAGATTTGCGGAAAAAAACCTTACAGCCCTCTTGGGTTTCATTTATTTTCATCACTATTGTGCTTATTAAAATGCAGTTTGCAGTGGTCTTGTTCATGAATTAAAAATATAATGGTCATGTTGTATTGGGTTTTAATTAGCAACTGGATAAGTGGCTGCTGCATCTAAAGTTATAGAATTTAGTAGTGTTTCTTCTGTGATATCTGTGATATATGCACTGAAGCTAAGCAATATGATTTATTTAAGCTTTTCACCTGCCTTGTCTGCAAGTCTAAGGGCAGTATCTCCTGGCATAGTCTGTGGCATAGAGCATAACAGCTAAAATGGATTTTTTAGTGACTAGATAAAAGTGTTTTCATTGTTCTTTGTATATCTTAATTAGAATGCAGTCAGAGAATGAAAAGACTGTGAGACTCTGAGTTGCTATCAATTTAAGTGAGGTGAAATAGGCTCATGTCTTTTGTTTTTTTCCCTTTTTGCTGATGATTTGTAAACAAGAACTTGCGGAACTGAGAATAATACATCTGAATCTTTAGGAAGCTGGGCATCTGGTGTCTTGAAAAGAAAGCCAAGTAAATTCAAAGACACTTAAATTGCTACAGGGCCTTGATAGTTTCACATGATCATCACTGGAGCACAGAGTTGTGTTATTTTAACTCTTCTCTGGATATGAGGATGCAAACATTCCTGTCACCATATGCTGTGTCATTAATCACACTCACTTGTAGCTTCAAAAGTGAGTCTGAGGTTGACTAGGCTGAGGTTAGTGAAGGCACCTTCCAGACCCCCAGAAGGGATATCCTCCATGCTGTGGATGAAGAGCAGACTTTGGAAGGACTATGGGAAAAGCTGGACTTCTTCAGTCTCATTGGACCTGCCCTGCAAATAAAGGGGCATCTTCCTTTTTTTTTTTTTTTTTGTCCCAGCCAGCTGGCAGTATTTTTTAGAAGAAATTTCCTCATTAGGACTTCTAAAATTAAAATACGGATATTTGTATTACAGCAGCTTAAAAGAAGCAATTACGTACAGCAAATTTGCAAAGTCATCTCTGTCAAGAGGGACTGTGAATCAAGGTCCTGCAAGGGGTGTTTTTCGATGAGGAAGATTGAATGGGAGGCTGGAAGCTGTGACCTAATGGTAGCATGAGGATGAAAGCAGTAAGAAAAATGAACTGTAAATAAAGTATGCATTTCTTAATTAAATGTGAGTGGAAAAAATCTTCCTCAGTCTTAGCTTTCCTAGACTCCATGGTTTGTTCCTGAGGAGATAAGGAAAAGGAGTTGTGCTCCCACTTAGATTATTTAATTCAGGCTGCTGGGAGAAAAGCTTCAAGTGTATCTGATTGTAAGAACTGATTTTTGTTTCCCTTGAGAAGCTGATTAATGTCTACAGGAAAACAGAATTAAAGAAATATGTATTTAATACAGGAACAACTGGCTGAGCATAATGAGTTTCACATGTCTGTAAAATTTTATGTAAGGTTTCATATATTTAGTGACGCCAAAGTCATCTTCTGCTTAAACCCAGTGGTCTAGTTGTGAGAGAGTGTGTCTGCTCCCTTATACTATGGGCAGATGCTCTTTTGAAAATTTTACCCCAAATGAAGCTCCACTTTTCTTTTGTTTTCATTTATTTATGTCCATTTATCTGATTTTGAGAAGGGAAGGAGGACTTTCCTTAAGACTAATTCTAGAAATATTGAAAAGCTTTCAATTGATTTTATCCACTTTGTTGACTGGTTTAATTCAGTTGTTGAAAGCCACATGCAGGCCCAGTTGCAAAGAGTATTTAGAAACAAAGTCCCTATAAATCTGTGCTTCATGAGATAACTTAATGGTTTTTGTAAAAGTTTTTTTTTATCATCTGAAAAAAAAAATCTCATTCTAGTTGGAAGGAGACTTGGTTAGTTATTTTCACAGCTGATTGGAAGAAATATATATGTATTTTTATATATACATATATATTTATATAGTTATACATAGCATCTCAATTCAGAGCAGATCCTCAATTTCCCTTTCTAAATCACTTCAGTGTTGTTTTCTCTCTCATGCTTCCTTTTTTCAGGTAGAGACAACTATTTAACAGATTTCATGACCAGTGTGCAGAGTGAAGAAGGACTTCATTTCCATAATACAGCAGAATTGCTGCAAGTTGTTCCAAATTAGCTCCTTTTCAGAATTCATGTTTCAAGCCACTGTGTCTGGCTATGCAACACTTAAAATGGAATTAGTTTTCTAATTAAATTCTCAAGACACGTTGGCATCCACAGCTGATGATCTCAAATTAGATATTCAAAGATTTTTTGAGGACATTTTGGAGTGTCTTAATATTGTAGCTTTGCACCATCAGTTATAATTTTTTTTATTGCTGCATTTATATTTTCTAACCTATTTATCTGTTTACCTTTATGGTGACCAGCTGAGCATACCAGCTCCTGAACAGTTTTGCAGTCAAGGCAGTTTCAGTGAAACCCAGCAGTATTAGTTTCCAAGTAGTTTGTGTACCTCTCTCAGCTTGGTCCAGCTACTTGCCATGTGTTATTGAGAACTATGATTTTGCAAGAGGCTTAGTCCCAAAGACATGTGTTGTTAGATGTTATGGATTAAAAACAAAAGAAAACCCCCAAGAAAAAAAACAACCAACCAAAAAACCCAACTAACAAACAGTCCTCCCTAAGAAAAACCAAACCAAAAAGCAACCCCCACAAACCAAACCAAAATTATACTTTTTCCCAAGGCAGCAGATGAGAAACAGTATCTGAGACAGGTATGAGTTACAGCCTGAAGTGACGCTTTTCTGTTTCTGAATTTCCTTGCCACAACTTGGTGTCTTAGGATTCCTGTGCTTTATATGAATTACGTTACTGGGATTTTAAGCTGAGAGAACAGGGTGTGTGTGATGTACCAGTGCTGTGAATCAGCAGAGGGCACTACGTGCCAATAAACCTGTGTGACTGTGAATTAACATGCAGAGTGATGTTCTGGTGAAGTGAGCATCACTGAGGGATGAGGGAATATTGGTGCTCATTCAGGGATGCAGGGAATGCACCACACCTTCTCGTTTCTTCCAACCAGAGCTGACTTTATTTTTAAGATGTTTATACTGTGCTATAAAAAATGCATGGATCATTGTCACCAGGGGCTTCAGTTCACAGTACTGCATCTCACTCTGACACTACCTGGGTGCATAATGTTTAGCGGGGCATGAAGTTGTCTTGGGCCCGCAAAAGCAGGTTTTCTCCTGAGAATCCCACTCTGCATTGAGATACTGATATTTCCTGGCAGACCTTTCTCAGCTTAGCATTCACTCGCTGCCACCCTTCCAGAAGAAGAGTGTGTGAGATCTGGCCCCTGTGCTCTCCTGAGTGCTGGGGCTGATATCCAAGGGGCTACTGATATTCAGTTGTTATATTGTGGGTTTTTTCCCCCTGTAATAGTGCGTGTCTTATGTCAGCTATGTGACCTGAAACAGACCTGGTGCATAAAGAAAGTTTATTTCTGCACTGCTTACGTGGGTCCATTGTAACTCAGCCAAATGTTGGTTGACGTGAAACAGATGGCTGAGAAAAATCTATTGGGAATTGTAATGTTTGTGACAAACTCTGGAATTCTCATTTCCCTTTTGGTTTATTCCTGAGACAGCTGGGTCGGTTGCTTGAGTTTCCTCCCTAAAGCTCAGCTTCTTCAGTGAGCTTCAGCCCATAGTGCAGCAACAGCCTTTGTGAGCAGCAAGGCATCCATACAACGACAGGTAGAGCTGCAAGTGCTGTTGTTGGTGTTTTGCTTTTGAAAGCATTGCAGGTGCCATTGTGAAACCATTTCAAAAATTATATATGTATATATGTGTGTATATATATATATATATTTATGCCCGTACTAAACAAAAAAAAGGGCAAGAAATACTTCAGAGCATCATAGTGCAGGTGTGGAAATACCATGTCAAATGATTGGAAGGGGTGGCTATTATTGATTATATTACACAGCTGTGATTTAGGTATAAAAATATTTGAAAAGGAAATGTTTTGTGCATCTTGGGGCATATTTTTCATCTGTGTCTTGTTATTCTTTAGAGATTACACACCACCAGGAGGTACAGAGAGTGCTCTTCCCAGCAAATAAGCAAATTTTGCCTAAATATCAAAAAGGCTGTTGTGTTTGCAAAAATGCAAATTCAGCACAAGCTGAAATGTTTTGGTTTGTTGGTAACTACTAAGAGCTATCTGTAGTCTTTCTTTGGTGCTGCTATTTTTGTTTGTGAAGAGCCTAGTCTGGCAGTCTTTTCTCAAACAAAATTCTGATTGACAGCTCCTGGAGTTTTGTTTATGCAAGAAATAAGGATCAGGCCTTAGGAGATGCCTTAGAAACTCTTGAAAGTAGCTTTCACAGGATACTCACTACTTGGATGACTGTTTTTTATTTTTCCAGGTAGGAGTTTGTTCTTGTTCTTTATGAGACTTATCACCCCAGATTTCTACACAAGAGACATATCCAAAATTTTCCTTTTGGCAGTTGAAGTGCAGTGAAATAGAAGAACACTAAAACAAAAATGTGGCTTGCGTGTCTCTTAGCCGTGCGCTCATGAGGAAGCACCACAGGGAATTCATAAGACTTGAGTTAACTCAGAGGGGATCACTCGGTTAGGGTTGCCTCTGGCAGAGCAGAACAAAATCAATAATTAGAATAACCCATTCTGATGCTGTCCTGGTTTTCTTGAGCACAGCAGTATACTTGTTTCATGGACCTAAATTTGGGGAATAGTAGGTACTTGAAACCAAACGGATAAGGTCTGGCACTGGAATGACTACAGTGGTTACACTCATGAAGGGCGACTGCAGAGTTCAGAAGAAGGCACAGTAAAACTGATTTCTTGCTGCCCATAGGACCCAGTTATGGAATTTTAATGTGCCCCAAAACTCTAAAAGTTAATTACCAGTATGGTTCTGATGTTATCACCAGGGACAGGAAGGTACTTGGTATGAGAGGTTTTGCTCTTCTTTCACAGTCCTTTGGCAGCTGTTTGAAGGTGTGCCTCAGTAGAAATTGATTCCGTTTTAAGAGATTCCATAATAATACCCAAATGTTCATGTCGGGACCAAATGCCTCTAATGAAACAAACTCGTTCAGTTCATCTCCATCTACAGGGATATGTTTTCCTGATTCCAGGATTTGCTTTCCTAATTCTAATATTTTCATGTGGTTGAGCACAAAAGATGTAGAAATGCACTTTTGTTTCATGCTGAATGAAAAGAAAAAAAAAGGACAACCCTCCATTTTCTGGGTCAACATGTGCCATAATGTCTATCCTTAAATGGAAATGCTAGGTTTTCAACCTTGGTGCCTCTTGCACATGAAGTGACTGGAGATCTACTCTGGCTGCGACAAAACTTCTTATTGAAAATTTCTGAAAATTTGATTTTTGGCATTGTAAACCCCATAATTTATCCTCAAAAGCACTACAAAATTAAATTGTTGTCTTGCAGCTACTTCTTCATGTGTCTTTGTACCAAAGAATTAAATCCTTTCCTCCCACATATTGCTTTCTCCTAATTTTTATTACCTTGGTATTTCTCACAAGGGTTGCAGTAGAGTCTTACATCTGTACAAAGATTGGGTGAAAAAACAGTTTCTTCTTCACTTTCTCTAACCTGTTTAGGAGTTTTGCAAACTAATTTTCTCTTATTCTTATGCTTGATTTTTGGCCTTACTGATTTCTGAGTATCTTTGTCTTTGATTTAAATGTCCTCAAAGTTATTAGCCAGCACTTTTTAAAGTTGTATCTCATTTTATTATTTCCAGAACAAGTTTTGAGTCTTTCAGGATCCCTTTGTGCCGTTTTACTGTCTCTTCTGGTGCTTGCAGACACCTGCAGATTTGAATAATGTGCTCTCTGTCCCTTTTTTTGCTGTGTTAATAAAGAGGCTAAATCAAATCAAGCCTGACATTTCTTTGAGTAAGTGGTCTTTGGATACTTCTTCTCAAAAAGACACAGTGATGTTGTTGTTTCCTGATTCTAAATATTAAATCTTCGTGCAGTATGATTTTGTTAAGCCAGTGAAAAAACTTTTTTAGTGATGGATTGGTGTGGCACTGCATCAAATCTCCATTAAAAGTTAGTACTTCTACTGTTTGACATTCATGCTCATGCAGTGCACACTTAAATACATAATTTAATATAAATTTTGAAAAATCAGCTGTGGCACGCAATATGGCCTTTATTATTCATCTGTCTTATGGACTCCTGAAAGCATTGTGAAAAAACACAAGTACCCACATAATGCTAATGAGCCTTTGTGAATTTTTAAAGCTATTAGGCGGCCATCCATAGGGTCAGCCAGGGAAATCCCATGTAAATAAAATAGCTCCACAAATTACCCATTGTCTTCCACTCTTAATTAAGGTAGACTTTCTGAATATCTAGTAGTGCAGATATAGATACATAAAATCTGACTATTAAATATGTAATGATGTAATTAGGGCTTTGGTATTGGTCACACTGTCCCAATCTGTAATTTACTGCCAGAGGTGTTGGACTGGAAGAATAAGTCTAATTAGTAAATGCTACATTTTTAGCATTTGGTAAAAATGGTAATTTTTAGGTTAGCTGAAACAATTTTTTTCCCCAGAAAGGTTTTTGAACTATGATATAGTGTATAAAAAAGTTACCACAGCTACTTTTGTCTGATTTTTAAAGAAAAAACCCCAAACTGCTAAATACAATTAATAGTTCAGTCTTTTCATGAACATTTAGAAGTAAAAAAGGTGATATATATATCTTCTTTTGAGTAGCAAATATCCAATTTTTCACCTCAGCTGAGCAATGCTGTTTTATCTCATTTTTTTGGTCTGACTCCACTGCAGGGTGTTATTTTGGTTGCCCAGAAGTGCCAAATATAAAGCTCTGAAGGTGAAGGCAGTATCAGTTCTGCACAGGTCTGAGCTACTTATTCAGCAGTGTATTACACCTTAATTGCATGTGCAGAATAACAGGAATAACAGAATAACCACCTAGAGCTGATTTCCCAGGACCATGTTCACGTAACCATTGAGTGTCTCCAAGGATGGAAGACTCCACAACTTCTCTGGGCAGTCAGTGCCAGTGCTCAGTCACCCTCATGGTGCAAAAGCATTTCCTGATGTTTAGAAGGAACCTCCTGTGTTTCACTTTGTGCCTGTTGCCTCTTGTCCTGTGTGCACACTCAGACATGACCTGTCAGAAGCTGTTACTGATTAAATTTGTATTGATTAAATTTGTGTTTTCTTAACCATCTTGTGCAGCTTCCCACATGTGGAAGCCGTGATTATGGTTGTGTTTAGTTTTTGTGATGTCTTTGTTTGTTTTTCATCTTGTAGGGTAAGTCTTATCCCTTTAAAGGTCCATTCCCTCCTATGTGGAATCCATTGGCCTACCTGGACTACAACAACCTATGGAGGACCATGGATGAAATGGGAAAGGAGGTATGGCATGAGGCATTGCAGCTGTCTTGGCTCAGCTTGTCTCCGTGAGGGGCAGAGTGAAGGGATTGGGATGCAGACAGGCAAAGCTGCTCTGGCTTGAACACACCCGGTGCTGGCAAGAGCAGCCACACATTTTGATACACTCTGATGGTCAGAGCACATCTGAGAATGGCATCCCGGCAAGCTCTTCTGAGTCCTGTGCACTGAGGCTGTCTGCAGTCATCCCTTTGTTTTTCTGGTTATGGGAATGCCAAGGTTTATGCCTGTGATTGATTTTTAGCACTTTGCCTGGTGATTTGATAAGTAATATTTTAAGGGGCCTTTAGACCTGAAATGTTTGCCCTCCTCTATCTTCAAATTCAGCTCATCTGTTCTGGTTTGTTGTCAGTAGTGCATGTTTTCCACTGACTAAGCTACAAGACTTTCTACTTTTGAATCTTAAAAAAAAAAGGAAAAATCTCAAAACAAGCAAACAAATTACAAAAAGCCCCCCAGGCATTCTCTGTTAAGTTCACTGTATTACCTGCCAGAAATCTGCAGGCTGAATTAGCATTTAAAGACAAGATTATTTGTGTTTCTTTGTCACTCATTCACTTACTGATGGATGCTTTTCTTAATGTCTCCTCAGATTCCCAATGAAGCCCCGTGGAAGGCTCCACGTGCAGAAGAATGGGACAAAATGACTATGCAAGATTTTATAGATAAAATATGCTGGACAAAGTAAGAAACTTTTTATTATGGAATGTAATGGCTTATATTTATATACCTTACAGCTCCAAATAAGCATTGCTGCTTTGCAAACAGATTCAACTACCATGAAAACACAGTCTTTTAAAAAAAATGGGGTGAGAAAGTCTTGTAATAATGGACCTTGACACCTGTCAGCACAGTCTGTAGTTTCTGTTATGTTTCCCTAACTTTTTAGACTAAAATAAAGATAAAAGAAAAATACATTTGGGGAGGGTTACTTCTTACCTTAATCTCTTTATGTGCACTTTCCTGGTCTTTACTGTGTGTTTAGCCTTTAAGAGAAAAATGTTATGGTTACAGCAGGTTTTTGAATCAAACTCTTGATGGAACAACACACATTTATTCTGTGCTGGACCAGCTGATTTCAGCAAAGTGCTATAAAGATAACATTTGTCTTGCAGTAGCACTAAATCACTTCAACACTCATCATTCTATTGTTTTGCTGTTGTACTATATACCACCCAGGGAAACTGAAAATACTTCCTGCTTTTATGTATACATCAAAGCAATTTTTCTTTACTTGCCATTCAACAACAGTTTGATTGTTTTTCTTCTCACTGAAGGAAGAAAAAAAAAAGCACATTAATCCTGGTTGCTGTAGAGCAGATTGATATCTACAGCAACCTCTCCAGAATTGCTGAGCACCCGACACACGGCTGCCACGAGCTGGCAGGAGCTTGGTGAAGAAACCTGCTAGGGTCCTCTAAAACTGGTGCTGTCAGCAATAGGGGCATTTTTATGGCTTCAGGCAGCCTCTAGAGAGCAACATGGCCTTTATTGTTCATGTTGGACCTGTTGGAGCGAGTCCAGAGCAGGCCACATAGACGATCCGAGGCCTGGAGCACCTCTGCTGTGAAGACAGGCTGGGAGGGCTGGGGTTTTTCAGCCTGGAGAAGAGAAGGCTCCAGAGAGACCTTAGAGTCCCTTCCAGTTCATAAAGGTGCCACAAGAGAGCTGGACGGAGAGTTAACAAGGGCGTGTAGTGATAGGACAAGGGGTTCTGGCTTTACACTGAAAGAGGGCAGGGTTAGATTGGATATTTGGAAGAATTTTTTTACCATGAGGATGGTGAGGCACTGGCACAGGTTGCCCAGAGAAGCTGTGGGTGTCCCACCCCTGGAAGTATTCAAGGGCAGGCTGGATGGAACTTTGTAGCAACCTGGTCTGGCAACCTGGTCTTCCCAGGGCAGGAAGGTTGGCACTGGGTGATCTTTAAGGTCATTTTAAGGTCTTTTACCACTCTATAATTTTGTGATTGTTAATGGGCAGTAGGCTCTTGTCCAAAAACTTGGAATCTTCTGGTTCAGTGTTTTGTTTTGACAATTGCACAGAAGCATACAGAAAGCCTTTCGCATTTGTATCATGGTCCATATTCAGTAAAGCCAAATAGAAATGTGTGCTGACAGCTGTGCTGGCTGTTTGAGCCTCGGACAGGGTAAGGAGCTGTACAAGTGAGGAAAACACTATGCATGGTAGTCTCACAAAATCCAATAGCTCATTTTTTCAAACTCTGATGGAATAAGACTTGACATTTTACCTGGAATATTGGCACAAAATGAAGATGCTTTTCAGATTTTATATGTGCATCTCAGCTTGATTTGCTCAGTTCGTTCAAAATTTAGGTAACATGCTGCAGAAACTTCCCACTCTGGAAGGTAATGATCCAGAAGGATAATCTTCTACTACTTCCTCTTACCTAACAGACTGTACAGGTTTGCTTTTGGCTAGAGTTACGTGCTGGAAATATCCTGAGTGCTCTTGGTTGAAATTATACTGCCATTCCTAGATAAAACATCAGGAACTGAAAAGCAATGGGAGAAGGCAGCAGAAATTAGTAGAATTAGTAGAATGTAATCATAAGCATCTGCTTATAAAATATGAATAAATACATATACATTAGGCAAAATATCTTACAGAGTTGATCATAATTTACATGTTTATATACACAAAAAATATTTAAAATTCTGTATTTATGAATTCAGAATGCACCCATATTTCAGAAGATGGATCAGCTTTGTACTTGAGTGGGACTTTGCAGAAAGGACAGAAGATGCCTTTTTTCTGTGTAGATCTACAGCTGTTTGAAATAGTATGTTACAGTTACACTTTTTTTTTTTTTTGAAGTTTGAAGACTAAAAAAAGAAGGAAGCAACAAAAAGTGAATTCTGTACTAGCTTTGGAAGTTATTGATCTCTTGATGCCTTGCATATGAAATACCTGTAGAATCTGAGTCCCTGCCAGCTACAATGCAGTTAAACTGGGTATCTCCTGGTCCTGTCCATATCTCTTCAAACTTCTCCTCAGAGGGAAGGCAGAGGGAAGTATTTGCTTACAACAGAAAGAATGTTTCCCTGAGCCTTAATTAAATCTTAGTGCACCCCAAAAACTTGTACAGGCTTATACAGTAGAGCTGCAATGAAAGCACAAACTGTAGGGTATAAATCAGTTATCCCTTTTCAGACACAGGTCAATTTTCTGCTTCTGTGTTCATTGCCACTGGCTACCACTCTTTAAAATACTGAGTAGAGCAGCCAAAAATATCCTTTCCTTTTTCTTGCCAGACTCTCCCATGAATGCTGTCTCTTCTGTTACGGCTTCCTACTTACATTTATTTCCGTGTCATGTTCCAGCTGCAGAACTCTCCCTGAGCAGAGCAGGGGATCAGGCAGTGAAGGGATGCTGACTAATTCATAGATCTTAAACAATTAGCTGAGGAAAGACCCCTAACTTTTTATGACAGGTGTTGAATAATCTGTGCTGTGTTCTTGAGGGGACAGGCAGTCAGCAGGTGCAGACAGAGCTGCAGGTCTTGTCTGTAACCCAGGAAGGGGGGAAGTGGTGGTTTTGGAGTCCGGTGAAGACAGGAGGGCTTGCTTCCCTTAATCCTGAGGCTAGGATGGCAAGCTAACTTGTAATAGCATAAAGTGATAAAATCTTTCATGGTCTTTTGTTGCTCCCAATGCCCTACTTTGTCTGGAATACAGCAGAGTTTGATCAATATCTTTTTTTCAAGGTTGCTTGGAAAATGTTGCATAAAAGGAATTGATGATTTCTTACTTCAGCTGAAATTAAGGAATCCTTTGCCCCCACAGTGAAAGAAGAGGTTGCCAAAGACAGTCTCCTGCCTACACAAGAACAATCTAGTCAGCATTATTCTGTTTTTAAATTAACTTGCTTTTTTGTCTTTGTTGCAGTGCTGCCAAGAGTTTTGCAACTCTGTTTGTGAATGTGGATGTCACTTCTGAACCCCACGAGGTCTCTGCCCTTTGGTTTTTGTGGTATGTGAAACAGTGTGGGGGGACAACAAGGATATTCTCAACAACCAATGGAGGACAGGTACTGTCAGCCATCACCTCCTGCAGCTCTTGCCAGGCCTTGGTTTACCTTCATTCTTTTGCTGGTTTATTTTAGTTCAGAGGGCCAGCTGAGACATCCGTGACTTTTGAGCCAGTAGCACACTGATAACTAGCTTTATTCATTTACACTTTAATCTGGATCTTGCAAAACTGGTGTTGAAGATTGCTCCTGTGCTGAAGGCATTGCCCCAGGGATCAGTAGATTTGTATCTGTTCCTGACTCTGGCTTCCTTTTGGATTCTGGTTAGAACATGTACTTTGCTTATCCACATTGAAAAGAGAAAGTTTTCCTTATGCTTGTTTCTGTCACGAGGCTGAAGCAATCCTTAGCACTGCAGGAACACTTAATGGAGATGGCAATGCCAGCTGCAAGTTAATACTGAAAACGTAGCCCAGAGCTGGGTTCCTGAGATGCAAATTTCCAAGGATTAACACTGCTAAGATTTTAAAATCAGTCTGAAGAAAATGAACACTCCTGCTTAAATATGGTATTGCTCTGAAGTGTTTGCAATCTGGTACATTAGAGCTGCTTCTGCATTTGAAGAAATTAAAGACTGTTAATGGTCTTCTACTTGAGAAGTGCAAATTTTACTAATTATATTAGAAATAGATATATTTTTAGAAATGCTAATTATATAATCATAAAAAATGCAAATACATTAACCATATTAAAACCCATAAATATGCATAGATAAGCAATGACTGGATAATTTAAGTATAAATACATTTAATTAAATATTGTTTGAATTCTGTACTATGTTAGAGATGATTTGAGTTAGGTTGGTTTATGTACTGCAGCATTTTTTATATGAGCTGCGTTACTTCTTACATCTTGTTATTTATTCTGGAAATCAGGTTTCCTACTTCTGATACAGAGAGTTCTGCAGGGATGAGTGAACTCAGAGAAAGGTTTGAAAGTTTAAGCATTTCTCAGAAGTCTTGCTGATTCACAGGCCTGTGAAATCTCTTTGGAGACCACATGAGAAAGGATTTCCCTATGAGGTTGCTATTTTAGTTTTGACTAGAAGTCAAAAGGTGGTCAAATATGAGAAGTATTTGAGAAGCTCATGCAACAGGAAAGTAAAATGGGTACATTTCCAGTTGAGATTGACAAAATTCCCCAAAAACATTTTGGTAACTGGAAGAATGGGGTTTGTTTTGAATGCCAGGAGAAATGCCTGTTATGATACCCGCTGCACAAGCACCTCACCGCTGAGGTGTTGTTTTTGTGTTTCAGGAGAGGAAGTTTGTTGGGGGCTCTGGCCAGATCAGTGAGAAGATTATGGAGCGCCTGGGCGGGCGCGTGAAGCTGAGGAAGCCGGTGGTGCGCATCGACCAGTCGGGCGACAGTGTCGTCGTGGAGACCCTAGACCATGAGTTATACGAGGTAGTGACGTGTCTAGTAAGAAATCATTAGCGCCTTTAGCTTTTCCTTTTTGTCTTCTCCAAAATTCTGTAGAAAAATGTAGCAGAGATTAAAGGGAGTATGACAGAAAGTCACACTTTCTCATTACACTGAAGTAACAGTGATGTTGGAGCCTTAAAGGGATGTCCAAAAAGCAAAGTGTATATCCACACTCTTCCTTTGCTGGCATCTCTTCCTTGGTTACCTTCTGAATTAGAAGATAATTGTAAGGTGAACACAAAAGTGTAGCTTAGTAATAAACTTTCAGTGAAAAACATTCCAAGCTTTACTTCCAAGCTGAAACAGAGGAGTCCAGATGGAAGGAGACCAGTGGACTATATAGCATAGTGCTTTCTTTTAAACACTGGGGAAAGGGCAGCTGCCCATCATTTGAACAGATGGCTGTTTATATAAAGCTTGTTTGTTATTTAATGAGCAGGATTTTGTGAGGGTTTAGTTCTGCAATTCTTATGCTGAATGCCAAAATTGCTCACAAGATACACCCTGCAGCCTCCCCAGATGCCTGCCAAGATCATTAGAGCAATATACTTCGGCTGAAGTAAGGGAGAATGTATTTGGCTTATGTATAATTTCTTTTCCAGGGAAAATACGTGATCAGTGCCATTCCACCAGCTCTTGGTTTGAAGGTTCATTTCAACCCACCTTTGCCCCCAATGAGAAACCAGCTCATCAACAGAATCCCCATGGGCTCAGTCATCAAGTGCATCGTGTACTACAAGGAAACTTTCTGGAGGAAGAAGGGTATTATGTTTTAATTGAAAGGAATAGTAGTGACAGAGAGACAGAAGAGGGTACATGGCAACAGAACAGAGTTTTTCTTCAGAGGGTGCTAAACCTTAGAAGGAGACCTCCTATGCTTCTATGCCATTTTTGCCTTCCCCTGTGTGAGAAACTTGAGAGATTGGTTGGGATGAGAGGGTGGATGAGGGAATAAAAAAATGAGTAGTCATGAAGGGAGAACTCATGCCTGTTGCTTATTGCCTTGGTTGTTCTTTTTTGTCCTCTCATTCAGTGGCACTGGGTATGAGATGAATTTCTCTCACTTGTACAAAAATGGAAAGGTACAAGTGATTTGTGATGGAAAGGTCTGCAGAAATTCTGCTTTCGGGATGAACTAGGCAGCATTAATTGAAGGTGTCTTCACACAGACATCCCCAGCTGGGTTGGTCATCCTGGACTCCTCTTACTGGGGAGTCCGAATACTTCGATCTTGACTCCTCAGCTCTCTTTTGGAACTTACTGAATCTAAGGCAAACTGCAATGTAATAACACCCATTTCTCATTATTGGTTATAATGAGCCCACATCTGTTTGCCTACAAATGTCATCCACCCCTATCTTTGAGAAGGAATTTAAGGGTTCTGGGTTCTGTCATGTCCTGGCTATTAGTTTTGGGATGGATTAGCAGGAGGTGACTGAGTATTTCACAATGTCTTGAAAGCTCCTAAATTTTGATACGTGGATCCTGACTTCTTTCCCACCTTGTTCTTAACAGGGTATTGTGGTACCATGATCATTGAAGATGAGGATGCTGCAATTGGTTTAACACTTGATGACACTAAGCCTGATGGCAGCTTTCCTGCCATAATAGGGTAAGGGATAAAGAGAGTGTCAAGTTAATACCTTGTATTTTGTCATAGAGGCAACTAATTGAGGTGGAAAACCTGCTGGTTTTGAAAGGAAATACTTAAAAATAACTAAAGGTTGAGTTTCTCAGTGCATGGTAATGTTCTATGATTGTTTCACTTCAAAAATGTTCTTCTATGATTTAATTCCAAATTTAAAAAATGAAATTCTCTCTTTCTACTTTTTATCAATGTTATCTTTTGCCTTGTTATCTGGCAAAGTGCAAATTTGGAGAAGAGAAAAAGAAAGAGAAGAAAAAGGAGAGTGATTGCAGAAATGTAAAGTTTTCTTCAAGTATTCCAATTCTTTAAAGGAAAATTTGTTTTCTAGAATTATACTTTCTTTTGTTCTAATTTTTTTAGCAGCTACAGAGTATGATCAGTCTTAAAAGTTTTATTAAAATATAATTTCCAGCTCAGTCCCAGGATTCACCTCTTATTGCTGTATGCCGGTACCCAAGGCTGTATAAAATTAAGGTAATTGAGAAACAGCTCATGCAAATATTCTTACATGAATTTCAGAGTGGTTCCTTCCTCAGTGAGTCTTGCAAGCAGCAGGCAGAGCATTATGTAGAGAGGTGAAATGGATATTTTGAATAGAGACCCTAAAGCTATTACTGTGAATCACAGAATCCCATCATAAGTTATTGGCATTTTAAATAATGTCGTAGCATAACAGGAGTAAATTGTTTGTGGTCTTACAGCTTCATTCTTGCTCGGAAGTGTAGAAGACTGACAGGCCTCACAAAAGAAGAAAGGTGAGTACAAACCCTGGAGATCTGTGTGGAATTTGAGTCAAAATTTTGTTATAAATGACCAGAGCAGGAAAAATGATTTGAAGGAAGCTGTCTGTAACCTTGAGCCAATAGACAGACATGCCACTTTAAGGAAGAAGATGGCTTACTTGGTGTTGGATGAAGGACCCACCCAATTCCCACATAGCTCTAGCTCTTTGGAAGCCTCTGGTCTTGGTTCTTGTCTTCCCACAAGGCAGCTCTGTTTATGTGACTCCTGCTAAAGAACTGCTCGAAGCTGCTGAATATGAAAGTAGTGTAGATATTCTGCTGCCCACACTGGAAAGGGTCCAGGGCCAGCCTCCTCCTCCCACTGCTGCCTCTCTGGCTTCCTGCAGGTGCCCTGAGCTCTTTGAAAGCTTGTCAGAAGGGAAAGGTTTGCCCACTGTGTTTGATTTTGGTTTTGTTTCTAATCACCCTGGAGGGTCCTTTCAATGTCTGTAACTTAGTGCAACCTTAACCTGTAGCTGCCATGGGCAAGACCTCAGCACTATGAAGGGGTCAGAAAGCTGCCTCTATCTCTGCACCTTCAGCTGTGGGGAAAAAGTGCCCTTCAGGCAAAGATGAAGGTCATTTTATTGTCTTCTCGAAATAAATCTCTGCATACGGTAGTGCTCTTTGGTATATTACTAAAATAGAATTTACAAAGTAATGATTTCTTTTTTTTTCCATCACGTTGATTCACAGTATCTGATCAAATCAAAGCTACAAGTAGAAAGTGTGGATTATGAGGGGAGCCTTATTTTGACACGGAAAAAATACATTTGATTTCAAATTATGATAAAAGGAATACTGTACCCAAGTAAACATTTTTACAGTAATAGCCAGTCTAACCAGAGAAGATGCAGTTATCTCAGGTTCTCTTTGCAGGTCGTCTGGCAGTCTGTGGATAATGGGTCTAAATGATGCTGTTTATGTCCCAGTCTTTTCAAATGACATCCTGGTACCACAGAGGCCTTTTAATTTTGACAGGAATGGACAAGCACTGAGGTTTTGAGATAGGCCCTCCAACAGGTGCCGGATGATAAAAGTCATGTAGGAATTCTGAAACCCAGCGTGCCCAGCGTTTAGAGCCATCCCAAACACTAAATGGTGTCCCACACTGTGAGTGAATACCCTCTCTGCAACTGAGTCTTTGAGAACAGCTTTTCTTTCTATGAAATTAGGGTCTGTCCTGGCTGACAGGTTTGCAAGGCACCATCCTTTTCCCTGGGTGTGAAAAACATTGGCACAATTACCTGACTCTGCTGCTGCTGCCAACAGCCAAGTTTTCTACAGGAGTTTTGAACTTTGAGTCTTTTGAGGAATAAACCTTAGACTAGGAAGGACTTTGCTTTAGTAAAGAAGGGTCCAGGAGAAGGCAGAGCATGAACCCAGACCTCCCAGGCTACACTCAGGGTACAACAGGTTGCATAGTGTAGGTGGGGGCTGTGGTGTGGCAGGGAGGGATCTCTCCTGAGCACAGGCTTCTTGTGACACCCTGCTGAGGGTGTATCTTGCTGGGATGCTGTGCTCCCCTACCAACACAACCTGTGCTGTCCCTTCTTCATGCTGAGGACAGGGTAAGGGTTTGGGTAATCCTTGGATATGAAGAGTAGGATGCAGAGTCTGTGGCAGCTATCCTGAATCATGACTGGGAGCAGAAGTTGTGGGAGAGGATGGAAACCTCTTTACAGCTGAAGCCACTGAATGGAGTAAAACTCACTGCTGCCTTCCAGCTGGTCTTCCCAGGCCATGTGCCAGTGGTGAGATTGTGCCCTGCCTTTCAGAGCTGTGCAGTGAAGGCCATGGCATCACACACTGCTGTGGCATAAGAGACCAGGGACAAGAGCTGAGTGTTTGTGTGTGCACTTTTTCCACACTGGGAACAGGGTAACTCTCAACAGGACCCTGCCTTGGTAGCTCCAGGCACAGCATTCCTCTTACTTAGTGCTGATAGCAGTTTCACAACTGAGCCCAAAGCCAAGAAGTAAGGATTTTGCTCACTACATATTCCATATGTTCCATGCTAACATTAACTATAAATCCATAAATAAGAATTTATTTAAACTGCTCTAGGACAAAAAGCGCAGATCTTTCAGAGACCAGCACAGCTGCAAATATTGCTCTTATTAGGAGTAATGTCCTCAGTGATTATTTCTGTTGGTACAATTCAGTCCTTTAGAAACTGCTGGTTTGTTTCTGTTTTTGTTTGTTCATTTAAGGAGGTTTTTTCCCTGTCAAATAATACCTTTTTATTGATGAATAATTCCTTCCAATGTCAACATTTCTTAAGAGTCTGAAGATGCCCTTGACCTGAAGCTTAATGCTTTCCTTTGCACAGCTATCTTAAACTAGCTAATCTGTATTTGCAATGTACTCAGCAAACAGCTGTGAGCCTGCACCTCCTTGGAGCCCTGCAGTTGGCCACAAGTGAGAATATCTGCCTGCCACTGATATGCCATTTCCCAGCTCCCTGGAGTGTGTGCAAGTCATGTGTGGGAAAAGGACAGGGCACAGGCAGATCTAGAGGGGTTCTTCTCATCCCTGTCATGGTGCTGGGAGGAGCAGAAGCAGATGGGTCTCAAGGTGATAACTCACTTTCCTGTGGAGCCCTGTGGTGTTCCTGACGTGCCCTGAAAGCAGGAACTGATGGGCACTTGTGAGAGGTGGTGGGCAGACCTCAGCAGAGGCTTTGCTGGATCCTGCTGTTAAAATGGCTTTATTCTGATCAGACACTGGATAGGTGCTGGTGGTCTGCAGGGCACAGTGCTCACCTCACTTATGGAGAAATGGGGGAAATGCCCCTTTTCGTTTTGGCTGTTGCTGGATTTGTGTCACCCCTGACTGCGGAGCAATGTTCACATGCAGGTCCCGGAGCTCTCTGAGCCCTTCTGGCCAGTCACTGCTTATGGGCCAGGCTGACCTTGTCCTCTGCCCCAGGACAAAAGGAATGGGCTGTTTCCTCCCCCTCTGCTGCTGCTGGGCTTGACACGTGCCAGCAGCAAATCCACCCCAGGGCCATGGCTCTTCCTGAACTGTAGCAACCTTCACTTTCTTGCTAAAGCCCTGACCTGCATGTGAGGACACCTTCAATGCCCTGCAACGTTTGTCCTCATCCCCTTTCTATAGCATTCTTTCAGCTGCTCATGGGTATGGCTGGGCTTCTGTAGAGCTGGGTTGCTTCATGCAGCAGTTATATATGGTTTCCTCATGTGGTTTTACAGCTTAAAGTGTAGCCCACACAGTTACAGAGATGGGACTCCTGCATTTCTGTGCCCAGCATGGCTTTCTGTGGAGCACTGAATTTGCTCCCAGTGAAGTAAATGTCTTTTCAGTGCTGTGTTTGTGTGTTTGTTTTTCATAACTGTTATTTAATCCTGATCTTCTTGCCTTTGGGAATTGGTGCAGCGTGACTAACAGTAAGACCCAAAGACTTGTAGGAACAAACTTAATTGCACTTGGGGTTTGCCACGGAATGAGGTATATCCATGGGTTTATAGACTCATAAACTAAAACAGGAGGAAATTTTATATATACCGAAATAAAGTGCTGATTCTTTGAGAGCTGCAGCATATTGAGACCTGCATCTTTGCAGGAGCAAGCCATAAGTTAGACTATGTGCCAAGACAAAAAGGTGCAACGCCTTTTCTACTTTCTTTCTTGACAGCCTCAAGAACATTTGGATAATGTAGGGGTTTGGGCTGCTAGAGTTCTCTTAAGAGAACAGCTTGCATAACTGCTGGAAAACCAGCACTTGTGCATCACAGGAGCTTGAATTATTTCTAGTGATCCAGAGGTCGATAAATTAGGATAGACCCCAAAAACTGGAATCTCAAATTCAAGCAGATATAATACTTGTTCTCTTGAGACTGTTTTCTCTTTCCTCACACTGAAGTTTTCTGTTGCTTTTCTCTTGCAGGAAAATGAGGCTGTGTGAACTCTATGCAAAGGTTCTGGGATCAGAGGAAGCTTTACATGTAAGCACAAAATCCAAACCACAGTGTCTCTGAGAAAGGTGCCTTTGGAAAAGGTGCCTGCTATGGGAGCTCTTGCTGCCCTCGGTAGAGGAGTGAAGAGATTAGGGCAAGTCTTGGGTTGGGGTTGACACTGAGGATCAGAATGAAACATTAAAAGAAAGATATGTTCTTGTCCAGCTCCATGGGTGGGATTCTCAGTGGTCACCACCATACACCTCAGCTGTTTTCACCTGTGACAGGCTTGTTCTCCCTCTCAGTCCATGTTGTCTCTTCTCTCTTACCAGTTGTTAAGATCCACGGCTGCATGTGCTGGGTTGCTTTTCTTTTGCCTTTTCCTTTCCTTCTCTTCCCTGTAATGGTCCATGAATGTTAGGATTTGTGTGATCTCACACTTAAATCATGTGATTGACGCTGCTTACACTTTTAAAGATGATTTCACAGAGTTAAATGTTGTAGACACCAATATGGAGGACACATCATTTTCAACACAACAGTCTTGTTCACAGAGCCACGCAAGCCCCACACTTTGCATTTTTAGCAGTGAATATTTGTATCCAGTGTACTTATTATAAGTATTACAACTGTGTACACCAGAGGTTAATTTTGTTTTATGTGGCTCAAAGCATAAATTTGTGCATAAAGCATAAATTAACATTGACAGATTAAGAGGGTTATGTTCTACAGCAGCCAGATTAACTAGTTTTTTCGACACTGCTAGCCATTTTTGAAAAACTAGGGTTTATTGTGTTGGGTTCATGTTGTATTAAGAGACTTGTTAAATGTGCTCATCTTGTCAGAGGTTGACATGCAACAAATGATGAGCTGTTCTTCTCTGCTTTCTCCTCAGTTCTGTTATTAACTTCCTCAAGACTTTGTCTTTCCTTGGGTGAATTAATCTCTGTTTTACAGCCAGTGCATTATGAAGAGAAGAACTGGTGTGAAGAGCAGTATTCTGGGGGCTGCTACACAGCCTACTTCCCACCAGGCATAATGACTCAGTATGGAAGGTACAGTGTCTATTTATAGCGGCCTTTGGAGTAGTAAGATAAGACCAAGTTAATAAATATCCTCAGAAAGGGTCATAAATCCTCTGTCACTGTTCGCTTTCTACCTTTAAGATCACTGGGGGATGTTTTGAACAGATGGTATAACCTTCCACTTGTCTCAGTTGGGTTTTATGATGGATGAGTACAGTGTCATTAGGGGCTGTTATTCACTCTGTTATTTGGTGAGTACAGCTGAGCAGGTTCTGGGAAGGGAGTTGGGGAGCTTTCACAGTCTGTTTACAGAACTGGCATTGGGTATTTGAGATCAGTGTAACCATTTCCAGCACATCTTTAGCTGGTGTTTAAAAATACTGTCAGAGGTACTTCTTGCCAACATTGAAAGTAATGAGTGATTTCTTTGAACCATTCCTTTCTTTCTGTCGGTCAAGGATTAATATAATAATCAATGTGCCACTGTATACAGTTCTTTCCCACTTAAGTTTTTGCACGAAAATAAGATTTACCAAGAAGAAAAAGATATACATCAGACTGGTGATTGGATTTAGGTACATAGGTTTTAATGTGGTGGAATAGCCCTACTTTTGAAGTTTAAGTTCTTACAATTTAAAAATAACTTAGAGCAATAAAGCAGTTGTAATAAAGAGGGTATGAGGCCTTAGTATTTAAAGTAATTAAAATGATAATTATTGCAGATTCTGGCAAAACTAAAGTTAAAACAATGCTTTTTTTAGCTTATTTATTGCTTCAGATATTAAGGGGATATATTTCAGAATGCTACAGTGCCAGTATTGCCTAGCATTGGTATTTATGCCACTGGCTGGAATTGTGAGACAGTGTAAGTCTCATCTCAACACATTTGTCCTTTACAGTGTAAATGTTTAGAAAATGTGAACACTGGTATGTTCACTGTAACAAATTAAATGCAGTGCAGACTTCCCCTCCAGCTCCACTCACCCAGTGTTGCTATCTTCAAGTGCTTGCTGTCATTTAAAACGCTTTTATTCTGACATTAACCAACGATTTCAGTTCTTTCCTGAAACAGCTGATGTGACTTACTGCTTGTCCCCCTCCAGGATCATCCGGCAGCCTGTTGGCAGGATCTATTTTGCTGGCACAGAGACAGCCACAGAGTGGAGTGGATACATGGAGGGGGCTGTCCAGGCTGGAGAAAGAGCAGCCAGAGAGGTACAGATGCTCAGGGGACACTGTCAAACATCCTGTGCAAAATGAAAGACCTTCTGGTTGCAGGTGAAATGGGAACTGAGTGTTGACAGCTTTGGGTGTTCTGAATATTGAGGCAAATCCCTGCAAAGGGGAGAGATTTCAAAAAGGATGGAGGTTTTGCACTTAGATTTGGAATGGTAGGAAGGGCTCTGACTATTTTGTCAAACTCTCCTTTGTTACCAGGATTAAATTCTTCCTTATTTTACAGAAATCCAAATTCCCATCTAGTCTTTTTTCCCCCAAATGGACACTCTGTTAGTCATCACACTGAGAGACCATGGCCATTAGAGCATGGGAACAGCCCAGTCCTGCAGCTCTGCACGCTGGGCCAGTCCCTTCCTCAATGTTTCCAGCACACCATTGACACAGCGATATTGCACTGAGACAGCCTGAACATGAAGTCACTAAACAAGGATGTTGAAGTTTTGCTTCTGAGAAAATGCCAATTCCTTGAGTATTTTCAGGAACATTACAGTTTATGGAACAGCAAAAGAAATTTTGTCTTTGTTTTATGAGGTGAAGGGATCCTTGTAGCTAAAAGCTACAGTCATGGAATAGAAATTTTCCTGGAAGGGATCTAGAGCGTTCACCTAGCCCATACCCCTGCCCCAAAAGATCAACTGCTCATAAACCGTCACATTTGAGGAACTACCTAAAAAGCTCCAGAAGCAGTGCTTCATGACCTCTCTAATGTAAGGACATTACAGCAAAGCCTCTGAAGGCTTCAGCAGCGGAGTTGATAAGTGCACTTGACTGGTAAAAATTTTGATATTTTCCTATCCTCATTTACTTATGAAAGGAAAATGTGTCTAAAATTTAGTGCAAGGGTGCTTCTCACTCTCCTGCATTGAAGAGTTGACAGGGTCCATGTATCTTGTCTACAGTAAAAGCCCATCATAAAAGATGTTAAATCTTAAACCTACAAATACCTGGAATAGGAAAATGATTAATATCACTACCTCAATTTTATTTCACTGTAGAAGAAGCTAATCTTGTTGTCTTCCCTGACTATCATTTCAAATAGTCTCTGCTATCCTACTGATGTCTGCTGTCTTTGATACTTTGAGTGGTAACTTTTCCATTGCAAAGATTTTCATTTTAGTTTTGCTTTTCTCTGGCTGAAACTAGTGGTCTGTCATCACTCCCAGGATGCTGTTCCTCTTCCTACATCATTACAAAATCTGCAAAACAAGCTGCTCCTTGTAGCTGGTGTCTGCATGCCTCACTTTGTCTGCTTAACTCTTAGCCATAATCACATTACCCTGTTCCCATGGGACTGGCCAGGTTCCAATATCTTGCATGGACTAACTAGGCATAAAGAGATTTTTCTGTTACTGTTTCTCTGTTCCACTAGGAGGAGTGCCTTATTAAATATCAGGCCTCTCCAGAAATGAGTTGTAAAAGGTCGAGTTTTCTTCTAAAATTTGAATACACTGTGATTTATGTGCTCAGTCGTTACCTTCATCATGCCATTTTAAAACAAACATTGAAGCCAGCTTTTATTTCCCTTTTGAAGAATCAATGCTGCTTATGGAGAATGTTGCTTATTTTCAGATACTATTTGCTATGAGGAAAATCCCAGAGAATGAAATTTGGAAGCCAGAACCTGAATCAATTGTAAGTATTTATGTAGATAAAATGGATTGGGTTTTTTCTGCTGTTTTTCCGATATGGTTTTGTTGGCTGCTTTTATATAAGTTCACTAAATCAAAGCCACAATAAACTTCCCTTTACTCACCAAAATTGCCTTTCCCTAAACAAGAACAGGATAGAAACTCAGAGAAGTTCTCCATCTGGCAAGTCTGTAAGACAAGATTGGAAAGAACTGCACTTTTTAATTGGACTATGAATCCTTTCCACATGTGGGTTCTTCCCTTTAACTGAGCAGAAAATTTTGATATACTGCTTCTTGATAAGATAGAACTGCTTCAACCCAGTTCTGTTTCTGCTACAAGAATCTCTGGATTTATATCCTGCCTCTCACAGTGGAGATGTTTTGTGGATAATGGATGCTCTCCCCACAGGATGTGCCAGCTTTGCCCATCACTACAACCTTCTGGGAGAGGAACTTGCCATCTGTGCCAGGACTGCTAAAGCTGATTGGATTTTCCACTTTCTTCACCTCTGTGGCTGCAGCTGGGCTACTTGCCTACAGAAAGGGACTTCTACTTCGAAACTGAAAAAAGGTGCCAACTCAAAGCCTCACAATTGAGGGATGGGGTTTTTTTTTTTCCGGACTTTTTTTTTTTTTGTTATGTACTTCCCTCCAAAACCAGATCAGGACTCCCTGAGGTGAAAACAGTAGAGAAAAGAGGCTGGAGGAAAGGGTTAAAGAAAGGGGATCTATATTGAAAAAGAACCCCTTGAGTCTAGGCCTGCTTTTAGCAGTAATTTTTTGGTTGTTGAATTTCTGGGATACTAAGTGTTATCACTTTGAGGTTTTGATCCAGATCTCAGAACAGAAGTGACAAAATACCTCTCTAAAGCCTTTTGTGATGAGATTTCCAGTTGGTTTTACTCTTATGTCTGAACCAGACCCTGAACTCCAAGTCTTCACAGGCCCTGCTTGTACCATACTGTACAACAACACAGTCTCTAGTTGTAAACAAAGGATTTCTGCCTTCCTATGTGGTAGACTGAGAAAAGAAATCCATAGCTTAGAGGATAATTAGATAGATCATGCAAATTGCTGGTGAGTAACTTTTAATGGTTTTATTTTTTATCCAGATGTCCAGAGCCCAGGCAGCATCTAAGGGACAAGTCAGGCTAAATGTATCCATCTGAATTATGCAAGTGCAACCATAGGATGCTGGCATTTCCTGTGGGGTGTATGTCCTAGAGTGAGTCAAAGGACAGTGGTTCTGCTGTCTGTGGCAATGTGGTTGAATTTCAGGCTCCCCATCTGTGTTCACAACTGCCTGGAACAGCAGAGCTTGTGTGGCCCAGTCCAGTGTGTCCCTGTGAACACCTTGAGGCTGTCTCTTGCCTGGTAGGACACAATGGGCTTGAAAATGCCGTGTTAGCATTAAAAAACAACGATAAAAAAAACCAACAAACCCCCATAATTTATCTGCCCCAAGACTCTTGCTTCATGCTGGACACAGATTTGCTGATTCAGAGCTCTGGTCTCTCCTAACAACCATACCGATGAGATTAGCACTTCCACTTGTGCCTGCTGTGCTGTGTTGTACTGACTATGCACTATTAGTAACTAATCAAGGATCTAAATGATAGAGAGATCAAAGAGAGCCATGGATAGGAGAGTCACATGCAAGTGCTTCTGCTCTTCATAGCTTGGTACCGTTCAAACTGTGAAAAAAAAGAACAGAGAAGAAACAAAGAAGGCAGGATGCAGAGCTGGGGGAAGTGAAAAAAAACCACCCACCAAAACCTCAGTGCCTGTGTGTCAGCATGTTGGTACCTTGTTCTAGGTATTTCTTCTTTGTCACACGTATACAACACAAAACAGAAAGACACTGAGAACAGGATTTGGTGCACGTGGAGCTGGAGATGTCTGGAATTTTTCAGAGCCCATTTGCTGCACTTCTCCCTTCAACGAGTACCAATTTATATGTAGAAAAATTGCATTGCAGTAAAGAGCCATGGAGAGGAGTATAATAATAAATTCAGCCACTGGTGTGAGCAGACGGTCGAGGAACTGTATCACCAGTCTCTGGCAGAATTTTTGAACTAGCACCTGATCTTGCTTGTGTAGAGCTGTACTTTGTTCTCCAAATAGTCCCATGGAAATGTACTGAACTACTTAGAAAGCTGTAATATTTGAGAGCAGCACCTCGGTTTCTGGCCCTTAGGTTTCGTTCTTTTTAACTTGATGTGCCAGTTAAACATCATCTTGTAGCAGCAGCTTGGATTTTATCACAAATGAATATCCTCATAACAGCCTTTTAAAATGCATGGGGGAACTTTTCAGCCACAAAGATCTTTAAGTCAGAAGAACAGTGCAGCAGTGTACATATGGCCTTTCTTGTTCTATCACATAGAGCTTTAATTTGCTGGGACATTTGCCTGCTGCAGGGAGCTTCTACATGGCTTTGTCTCCATGTGATTTATTTACTAAATGAGTTGGGAACTGAAAGCTGAATGGGAAGTTCAGAGCTTTTGCAACTCACACAATTCTCAGGCCAGAAGTAATCACAGGAACCTAAATTTGGGAAGACATTTTTAAAGTCTTGTCCCCGATATTTGTAAGTGCTAGACTGTGAATATATACTTAACATATAAAGAACTGCTGCATTTGCAGATGATTTTCTGCCAAAACTGTTTGGAATTCAAGTCTTGCTTCTGCCCTAGAAATACTCCACAGTTCTCTAAAGGGGAGCAGATTCATGAAACTAATGAAAATAAATCCGTTTTATTCACATCCAAAATGCATTCGTCTCTTTTTTACTCCTGAATCTGGCAGAGGTTTTTTCCAGTCTAACAAGATGATGCTGGGTGCCACAGGGGCAGAAATTCCGAGGAAGAACAGAAGTTAGGTAGTTAGAACTGGACTGAATCATAACCTAAGCTTTTCATGAGATTAGTCAATTTAAAAAAATACTGAAAAGTTTCTATACTTATAAAACTTCCTTATTCCTAGTTTCAAAGTAAAACAAAAATGAAAAAAAAATAAGCAATCCCACAAAGTATTTTTTATCTTATTCTGCCACAACCAAAGCAGGTGCAACTTGGAATCTCAAATTAAATTTGGATTCCCTGAGATTTTTAGCTAAATCTGATTAGAGCTGGGAGGTCTGAATTGTAACATCTGTATTAACACTCTAAAGTCTGTGTCTTCTTCCTTGCAGACTGCCAAAGCATTAGGAAAGCTCTCTTTGTCTTTACAGCTGTGTCTTGCTATGGTTTTGCTGTGAACCTTACCACCACTACAGGATTAAAAAAAGGATTTGCCGCTGTTTTCTCCACATTTTCCACACAAAAGGAATACGTGGCACTTTGTGTACATGGATGCCAGTGTGAAGAGTGAATTGTCAAAGTAGGTAGAGAATCAAGCTGCTTCCCCATGGGTAGAGGGAACTGTTAGCACTGGCTTACATTTTTCAAATTTAAATTAATGCCAACCTTTGAAGAGAGGAATGAAGTCTGGTTTAATGGGTAACCAGTTGTGCTGTATTCTTAATTTATAAACACATTTGATGAGACAACTGCTATCACGAAAGTTCCAGCAGTTTACCAGCTTTGTAAAATGTACTATAAGAACAACCATGGAAATAATTGTATTTGTCTCTTATGAACTGAACTGTGTTACCATATATATTTTGTAATGCTCTTAAGAGTTTACCAAAAAGAAAAAAGATATTTACTTTCTTGTACACTGTTCTGATAGCCACTGTGTATTACAAGGAATGTCAGGTCATGGCATGAAAATCTGTGTTAACCAAAGTACTTGAAAGCTAATGGTATAAACTACTCAACAATAACAAGGATGTGAGCAATCTGAGGCAGCCCCCATGTCTTCCCTTTAATTTGTGCAATTTTTCCTCAGTGCAGATCTTGATTCCAAATAGCACATCTGCTGTCCATGTGAAGACATTAATCACAATTAAGTCAGTCTGAGCATTGTCCGTCACTGAACCCAAGGCCTGGACAAGAAGCTATGGGGCTTCTATTGAAGGAATCTTCCTGTGTCCTCAGCTGGACTGTTGTTTCACTGAAGCAGACTTTACAGATGTCCAGAAATTTGAAGGTTTTTTTCTCTTTTTTGAGACATGAAAAAGAAATATTTTTCAGAAAGAAAGAATTGTATGTCCTCCAGAAGTACTAGGGACTCAGAACTAAATAACAGATCTGCCACTGCTCTTAGGCAAGAAGCAAACCCCCTTAAATCACAGATCACAAACGCTCACAAAAAAACCTGACCTGTGTTCAAATGAACTAACATTCCCTCTCCCATCTCCACCACCTTAAGATCACCTTGATCTTCCTTCTGTTGAAGAACAGATTGTAAAAACGAGACGGCCAAAGCAGTCTTGCTTTCCAAGTGTCTCTCCAGTGAAATTATTTAGGCGTTGTCATAGAGTGCCGCTTACAGCGTGTCTCCTGTGGTCATGTGCAGGTCAGTGCTCAGTGGTGCCTGCCTCTGTGTTTTGGGAAAAAAAAAAAAAAAAAAGAGTGATTTCACTTTGCAGGAATATATATGCTGTGTGTGTGATGAATTTGTGCCTTTTATAACTGTAGCATTTTCTAAAGTGCCTCTGTGGTGACTGTCTCCCTTGGTTTCCTTCTTCAGCTCCCTTTTCAATAGAGTCTGCAGATATTTTTATCTGACAGCTGTGAAATTTTTTTAACCTTAATTAGAATCAATAAATATTGTCATGTCACATGTGTTGTTTGAGGTTTTTCTTTTGTAGAAGTCCCTTTTGACTTACTTGTAATGGCATTACTTACTAACACAACATTTTGCATTTCATACTGAAGCCTGTGAGGTAACCCTAGGTTTTCTCAGTAGATAAAGCTCTGTAAGAAAAAGAAGATTAAAAAACTCCAACAAAACCCAAGTAACCCCTCAAAAAGTGCAAAAAACCCCACCCAATGGCTTAAAAAAACATTTAACAAAAAAAACCCCCCACCAAAACAAAAAACCAAACCTTTGATAATAATACAGATGACGAACTGTCCTACACTTAGGAATTCGTTTTTGTTGATGTAGGGGAGTTTGGAGTGTCCTCACCATGAACATGCACCTCTCACAGCACCTTGTTTACCAGAACACGTGGGCAGGGACACATTTTATAGCTGCTCGTAAGACTCAGGGGCAGGTGGTGTGTGGCTGAGACTTGAGCACGGGAAGAAACAGACCTTGCACCAAATACTGTGTGATGTAAACATAAAAACCCTGGAAGAAAAGAGAGACAAAAATGTCTGGCTTAATTTCACCCACCACCTCAGTGTCAGTGCCAGAGAGATAATGGAGCTGAAGAACAAATCTAGTTTTGGGAAGGGACCTGTGTTGCACAAAACCTTAGGCCATGAATACTGGAAAGAGTGTAACTATCCATGTGAAAAACATCAAAAGCGTGCAGTTCTCTTTGTGTAGGCTTGACTTTCAGTATTACAAGTCATAAAAGAGCACAAATACAATGAAAGCAAATACCCTCAACTAATCCTTCACACACTCCATAAAGCATCTGTCCCCTAAGAAATGTGTCAGAGGCAGCAATGCATTTCACAGCCCTCAAAGCAGCCACCAAGTGGTTGTGACTCTTAAAACATTGGGTTTGCATGGCCAGGTTTTGGTAGTGAGAGGTCTACAGGGGTGGCTTCTGAGAGATGCAGCTGGAAGCTTGCTCTATGTCCTGTGGAGCCCTCCCAGCTGGCTCCAGGATGGACACGCTGCTGGCCAAGGCTGAGCCCATCAGAAATGGTGGTAACACCTCTGGGATAACTCAGTTAAGAAGAAAAAAACCCATTATTGTGCAGCTGTAATTGTGGCCAGGGAAGAGCAGAGTGAGAATATGTGAGAGGAACAGCTCTGCAGACACCAAGGTCAGTGCAGAAGGACGGGCAGGAGGTGCTCCAGGCGCCGGAGCTGATTCCCCTGCAGCCCCTGGGGCAGCCCATGGTGGGGCAGCTGTGCCCCTGCAGCCCCTGGAGGTCCAGGGGGGAGCAGAGATCCCCCTGCAGCCCCTGGGAGCTCCCAAAAGAGCAGGGGGATGGCTGAGACGAGGCTGTGAACCCCTGGGAAGTCCATGTTGGAGCAGGGTCCTGGCAGGGACCTGCAGACCCATGGAGAGAGGATCCCACACTGGAGCAGGTTTCCTGGTAGGACTTGGGGGACCCACACTGGGGCAGGCTGTGCCTGAGGGGCTGCACCCCGTGGAAAAGTGACCCACATTGGAGCAATTTGTGGAGAAGTGTCTCCTGTGGGAGGGATCCCACAGTGGAGCAGGGGAAGGACTGTGGCAGGAAAAACATGTGACAAACTGACTGTAACCCCCATTTCCCTTCTCCCTGTGTCACTGAGGGGAGGAGGTAGAGCTGGGAAAGAGGAAGGGCTGTGGGAATGGTGTTTTTCAGGAAATTCTACTTTTCATTATCCTGCTCTTTTGTTACTAATAAATTCAATTAATATCCCCAAGTTGAGTCTGTTTTGCCCATGATGGTATTTGGAGCGTGATCTCTCCCTGTCCTTATCTCAGCTCATGAACCTTTCACTATATTTTCTCTCTCCTGTCCAGCTGAGGAGGTCCATGACAGATGGGCATCCAGCCAGGGTCAATTCATCAAAATCCTTTTGGTGCCAAAACCCAGGATCATGAGGATTCTGAGATAAGGATAGTAACTGGGAGAGGTAATGGGCAAAACGTGCATTGCACAATGTTAGGGAGTAGAATGATCATGGGGAATTTTTGCTGTAGTTGTGGTGAAGGGACAAGGTGTGGATTTCGTGTAAATTTCCCACTTTTGCTCTGTGTTGTGATGATACTATTTTGATTTTTGTGGGGGAATTTTTGTCTTGCTTTTTTTGGTTGGTTTTGTTGATATGAGAGCAGGTTGTGTGATGAATGTGGATTTTAGTGATAATTCTTAAATACTTAAATATGTAATTCACAGAGGTGAGGGATGGAAGGTATAGTCAGATTTGACCTACCTCTTTAACCCTTTGTTCAGACATATCCTGGAGCATCCCAGAGGAGGTGACCGGAATAGTATTATTATTAATTTAATTATTTACAAAGCTTTCAGTGTTCATTTCGAAGAGACTATGCCAACCAAGGGACACTTCATTATTTCCATCAGTCCAACACACAGAAAATTAATGTGGACAGATTAATACCGAAGAAATCCATTTTGTTTAACATCTATAAAAGGTACAAATATGATTTCCTGAGAAACGAATTAGAAATCCCACTCATTGTTTAGAAGAGGACAGGATGTGTGTGCAAATTATTTGGCTAAATCATGCAAAACTCACTGCTACTCTGAGAACCAAGGATCATTTTTTCCTCTTGTCTTGTGTAATTATACCAATTGCTCATCTGGAGCAAATCCCAAAATGTTGGAAGGAGTTTTGCCTTCTGCCTCAACACAGGATAAATTGCCCCTGAGCCTATGGAAGAAAAAAAAGCATCCAAGAATGAGAGGCAAAAGCAGCCCTGCTTGGTGGCACAGATGCTCTTTGGGTACCAAGCTAGGCAGCTTCTACCTCCCACCAACTGCTGATGGCAATTAGGTGCTTGTGGCATTTGGCTTTGAAGAAATGCAAACAGGGATCATGCAGGCTCTGTGAATCCAATATGTTGCAATTATTTGCATGTTAATAGGTAGCTGCACATGTAATACATTAATACACAGGTGTCTTTTATCCAGGCAGGCTACAGATGAATTTTTTTGTCATTGGAAACAAAGGCATGATATTGTAGTCATGACATTAGCAGTGTTTGCTAGAAAAGCCTTCAGTTAGCAGCTGAGTGCCAAGTTAAGCTGTAAAAAAATACACCTGAGTAAGAGGCTTTGTAAGTTGATTTTAGTGTGCACGATTTGTACAGTCAGTAGCAACACGCTATTCTGAAGCTAGGCTAGAAAAAGCTAAAAAAAATAATTTTAAAAATAATCATCGAATAGTTTGGGTTGGAGGGGATCTAGAAAGGGGATCTTTCTAGGTCATTTAGTCCAAACCACCTGCCATGGGCAGGGACATCTTCAACTAGACCACGCTGCTCAGAGCTCCATCCAACCTGGTCTTGAATGTTTCCAGGAATGGGGCATCCACAACTTCTCTGGGCAACCTGCACCAGTGTTCAACCACCCTCACTATAAAAAATTTCTTCCTCATATCTAATCTAAATCTGTCTTCTTTTAGTTTTAAACCCTTTGTTCTGTCACAAAACCTGCTAAAAAGTCCCTCTCCAGCCTTCTTTTAAGCCCCTTTTAGGTACTGAAAGGTGCTCTAAGGTCTCTCCAGAGTCTTCTCTTCCCCAGGCTGAACAGCCCCAACTCTCTCAACCTGTCTTCATAGCAGAGGTGCTCCAGTCCTGTGACCAGCTTAGGGATCCTGCTCTGGACCTGCTCCACGGGGTCCATGTCTCTCCTGTTAGCTGTCATCACAGCTGTGACAGACACACTATCTCATCCACGGGCTCTTTACCCAGTGCCATGCTGGCTCATCCCCGTTTTCCATCCCTCCTGGCATTGCTGAAAGAAGCAAACCAGGTTTTTTTTTAGTCCAAGACGATCTCACTCTGTGGTTTGACAGAATGTGAGATACCATTTCTCATTTAGAAGCAAAGGGTATTAGCTTTCATCCAGGGCTGGTTTAGCTGTGTGCACAGTGAATTTTCTGATAGCAACATTTCTAATCCTCTCCTGGCAGAATGGCCCTAACAAAATAATCCATATCCATCCACCTCCATTTACTCTGACATCTACAGGCTCTGTAGACTCCCTCCCACCATCCCCGCAGCTTTTAGGCAGGGACAAAGCCTCATCCAAATCTGAGTGATCCATTCACCTGACCTGCAGCAGAAAGGGCCTGAGCAAACACAGGCCAGCCCCACCTGCCCAAGGACGCAGTGTCACTGAACATCAGAAGTATCTTTGAGGGGGGAGTGTTTCATCAAGTGCCCTCTCCCTGCAGCAGCAGAGACTCCAAGAAGCACTGGAGGAGGTGGTACCCAGCAGCAACACCAGCCTTTGCAGGACTGGGTTTTTCAAGTGGCTCTGTTTGCTCCTGCCCTGCTGCCTAGTGGGGTTCAACACTGCACTCGAATATGCTCTGGTGCTTGGATGGGAAGGAGGGAGGAAAAGGAAACATATCAATAATGCACTGAGGCATCCCCGTCAGCCCTCAGGCTGTGCCCAATTTGCATACGCTCCAAGTTGTAAGAAAACACTTTGCACAGCAGTGTTGCATTTAGCAGAAATTACATTATAATTTCAGATGTGGAAACTTCTATTCCAGGTCTGAGGCAGTGAGATGTCCCATCGGGCTGTGCAGTCATTATCTTAAACAATTGAAATGCATGCTTGCACTTAATCAAAATCAAGGGAAGATGTTACTCCAGCCTCCACTTGCCAATTCAGACCAAAGTGGAACAAGAATATTTAACTAAATTAGAAACTATATTATTTCCCAATAATTCTTTATGAGATACAGTTTGGCCAGAGTAATTTTTCAGAGTGTGCATTTTTGAGCCAACACCTCTATCTATCTCTGCAAAGCAAAGTGCCCCCACAGAAACCCCCTTCTCAGAGGAGGGGAGTGTACAGGCGCATTTAGGACCTGTGCTCACACTTTTCTTCCAGCTCCTTCGTGATGCCAAGCAGCAGAAAGGCCTCCAGCTGCCCTTTGGAGGAAGTCTTGTGGTGCTGGCAGAGGGGTGGTGCCTCTGCCATTTCACTGCCCTGGTTTCTGCCAGGGACTGGCTAGAGCCAGGAGGCAGAGGCTGCAGGGATGGAGCCAGCCTTTCTCTGCTTCCTCCAGTGTGGCATTATAAGGCTTGGAAATGGGAGAGAACTGGTGCTGAAAGCTGGGGACTTGCATCCCTTTCCTTTAGGTGCTTCCCTTCCAGAATTCAGTATTTTGGGTACCCAGCAGGAAGGGTAACCACCAGGCCTTTCTGCAAAGTGTTAAGCTTCTGCCACATTTTGTTTGTGAGGTGGTAAAATATTGCTAGCAGAGGATAGCAGAGGATGACAGCCTTTATTTCAGCCTTGAGCCCCGCCGTGCCACACTGCTGAGCTGGCCATGCCACAGCACAGCTGTCTGCAGGTGGTGTCTGCTGACAGTAGTCCCCCCTCAAATGCCAGCCTCTGCCTTTTGGAATTCAGCCAGATGTCCTGGATTTAACCAACACTTTGATGAAAATGATGGTGCTCAGGCTATAATCCAAGGAGTTTTCAAGTGAATGGCCATGGAAGTCCAAATGCCAACACAAGCAGTAATTACAACCTTTGCTTCATTCTCAGCTCCATCTCAAGTGGCAGCTGTCCCCTTGTACTGTGAGTGTCAGGTGCATTTCATAAAGATGAGCAGTGGGAAGATAGAGATGGCAAAGGGCACCTGTCTTATATTTTCTTGTGCTTGGTGAGGTCATAGGTGGTGCAAATTCACTGCCCTGTCTGATCTGTTCATAATAGCCAGGGAACATCACACCCCTGGGACTCTGGAAGAGGAGATGGGCAGCTTGAAGGCACTGCTGAACTCCTCTGGCACCCTGCAAGGTGCCAGCACCACTCTGCTAAAGCTGCCCTCTCCTCATCAGTAATGGGCTGTCACTCGGGAAACTTTTCCCCTGCTCCTTCTGTGTGTCCTGGGTTATTCTGTCTCTGTTACTCATCTCTAAGATGAGTCAAAAAAACCAAAACAAAGAGAGCAAGAAACAGGGAACAGAAACTGGAAAGTCAAGTGCTACAAATAAAGAGCAGAATAGGAATTGCAGCTGGAGCCCAAAGCATTCACTGCCAAGTGCAGGAGCTGAGTGGGAAAAGAAAAAGTTACAGTTCACTCACAAAGAGTACATTTGATTTCCCCTCTTGGATTTTCACCAAGATGAAATTTCCTTTCTGTGTGTGTGAAAAGCAACAGTTGAAGGGGAGAAACAGCCTACAAAGAATAGAAGAGAACAGAATAGAACCATGTTTCCAAAGAAGAGGACTCTCTTCTTTGTCCATTTTTCTATTTCTTGGTGTTGCTGTCAGGAGCTGAGCCCTGGGAAGAGAGCATAAAACCAGTCCTCAGCTTGACCCCAGTGTGGTTTCTGGCTGGGGAAAGCCCTTGCTGTCAGGCATCAGAACCTGGTCAGGGGGACGTGGGAAAAAACTGGTGGGAAGCCTGGGTGCTTAGATGTGCCAGACTGCACAGTGTTGGCACATCACCCTGGGTGGTATTTTATTCAAATATATAATGTTAATTTTGCCAGTAGTTTGGGGTATGTTTTATCCTGGAAAAAGAGGTCAGGTGTGAAACCACGAACTGGATCACACAAGGGCTGAAAAGTATTGCTTGTGAATGACTAGCAAAGAGGCCAAGTGAAGGCAGCAACCTCTTGCTTCCCCAGAGTGGATTTTCATAGAATCACAGAATACTTTGGGTTGGAAGGGACCTTAAAAATCATCTTGTTTCAACCCTCCTGCCATGGGCAGGGACAGCTCTGACAAAAACAGGCTGCTTAGAGCAAGGAAAACCTTGAACACTTCTGGGAATGAGGCATGCCCGAGTTCTCTGGGCACCCTGTTCCAGTCCCTCACCATTTTGAGGCTGGATGTACCTTTTAGCAATCCAGGTGAGTCTGGTCAGACCTCCCCCTTGCCCCACACGAGGAACATGACTGGAGGGCCACTGCCTGCCCTGGGGGACGTCCACATTCACTGCTCCAAAACACGAAGCCCCTGCAACCTGGCACTGCGCCCTTGGGATGGTGGCCCCTCCCCAGACCTCTCACTTAGTGTGTTTCCAGCCAGAGGGGTTTGGGTTGTCAGTTCCCGTGCTGGGAGTTTTGGAGGTTGTGTGCTGGGCAGGTAATGAGCGAAGGAAAGCCTCGCTGGGCTGATGGTGCTGAAAACCCAGCCAGTGGCTCTCCTCCTCCACCTCCTGCCCATCCAGCTCCTGCTGACCCAGCAGCCCACCCCAGTTCAGGGTTCCTGTCCCCACGGGATGGTTGGTGGCGGTCAGGGAGGGAAGAGCTGTGTCACCCTGCACAGGCAGGAGCTGCAGCCAAGGGGAGGGGGACAGAAAGGAGAGGGGAAGCAAGGGAGTCTCGCAGGAGTGTTCTTCCATGCCCAGGGCTTTGGCAAAGCTGCTGTGCTATCTGTAAGCAAAACCAGCAACTTAGCTAAAAAGAGGCAGGTTTTCTCACATAGTTATTTTTGACCACCTGATCTACGTGCTCAGTGGTGCTTCTTATTTCACTGCTTCTATGGAGGATCAGTTGGGGTTGTTTTCCCTCTGCTGCTCCTTCTGCCAGCGCTTGCTCTGGTTTCTGTTTTACTTTCAAGCATCAAACAGCAGCACTTTCACCTAAGGTTCTCCCATTTCCCAGGGGTGTCAATGGAATTTAGTTCCCACCCTGGTGCTGATGGATTTGGTGTGGACCTCAGCCTCTCCCATCTCAACCTTTACTTAGGACAAAAAATTTCTCACTTCTGCCAAGGGAGTTCTGGGCTCTTTCTCCAAAAACTGGGGCACAGAGCACCCCTTGTTAGGGAAGATGACCAAAGGCTTTCCCACTCCCTGGGCCGAGCCAGGACTCTATTTGGTCCACAGAAGAAGGAGATGTTTCCCTGGTGCTCCATCTTCACAGCTCTAATATCAGCAGCAGCTCACTTGGAGGGTTGTCAGTGGTGATAAACTCGGTCTCATTCTGTTTCAAAATTGGTTTAAGAAAGATGCCTGGCTGTTTAATATTTAAGCTAAATGTTTAATGTTTAAACAGGGAAATTGGTCTGATTGTCAGAAAGGGCATTAAAACAGGATGGGAACTGGTCTATAATCTCTGACAAACGCTGCCCTTTGTCTGCAGCAGCCTGCTGCCTGGGAGCTGCAGGAGTTTCAGAAATGCCAATTTTAATCAATCTCTCTTATTTCACTTGCCGCCTGCCAATCCCACAGCGGTGAGACGTGCCTTTGCCTGTGAAGGGGGGAACATTGTACCTGGCCCTGTTTAACAGTTTGAGACGAGTTCAGCTGAATTGAACTGGTACTTCAAACCCCAGACTAATTGCAATAGAAATGTGTGTGGGTAAGGTGAAAAGTGAAGCTGGATGGTGCCGGCTCATGAGTGTATTCCAGATGACTTGGGGTCTCTTTTGTACGTGCACACAAAAGTTCTGATGTCAAATTTAAAGCAAGCCTGAAAGTGAATGGCTCTAATTGCTACAAATATATGTATGGATGAATTATTTTTGAACAGATATGGGCAGATTTTTTCACATGGTGGAAATATCCCCCTGAGGAAAGCGTGTGATGGTGTGGAATAGTTTAACATCACAAAAGGCTCATCAGCAGCAAGCCTGTGTTTCCTCCCTGAGGAGGCACTGTGGTTGTGCCAGGCTGCACGCGTGGGGTAGTCCTTGGGCACAGAAATTTCTGCTCAGTAATGGCTGGAGCTGAGGAGAACACATCCAGCAGGGAGCCCTTGAGTCAACCAGAAACTCACATAACTCACAAAAAAACGAAGCAAGAAAGAATCTAAAGAAAAGTTTATAAGAAGATCAAGGTTTCAGGGCTATTGAAAGGCACATTTCACCCACGTTGAATGACAGTCGAGTTCATGGACACGTACAGTGCTCAAAATTCATGGCAAAAAGACCACATAATGATGGTACATTGTGAAACGTACATTCCAGACTTCAGTTAAACACTAAAGTGATTATTTTAAGCGTATCATGTACATAATAAGAGCGGAACAGGCAGATGCATCCAATTACTGTAATTCACAAGGCAGTAATTCGAGCCTCAAATGCATTTCTCCTCATCGGAAGAAGGCGCTATGGATTACGAGCAAAACGAGGGGCAGCGAACTGACAGGGAGCCAGGAAGCTGCTGCCATTTGGAAAACAACAGCTACCACCTGCTGTGACTCAGGGGGGACTTAACTTTGCTAATTCATTTCACTGTGCTGTGGCAGCACGGGGCGGAGCTGGATGGGATGCTCTCGGGGCAGGAACCCAGCAGAACAGATGTGCACAGATGTTTCCTTGGCAGTGGGCAGAATGAAGTCCATTTGTACCTCCCCTCTCACCATTCAGTGATGTGCTTCGTGCTAATTATCTCCTTTCATCCAGCTCGGGGTTAAGTTTCACGTTGCGATGATTAATAATTAATCAAATGCATTTGAAAATTAATTTGGCAATTCTATGACTGATTGGCATGCTAATCTCTTCTGTGCAGCAGGGATGTTATGGGAATAACCTCAGATATTCTCAGCTGCTAACTGAGGTGAATGCATAAGGGCATTTACTGTCTTGTGTGGCAAAAAATAAAACACTGAGTGGAAACAAAAGATTCTTTGAGACCTCTTTGCAATTCAGAAAAGGTGTGATCTGCATTTTGCCTTGCCTGTATTAGGAATATACCATTGATATTAACATGTCCAACCAAAACAAATGGACAAGAGTGAGGCAAATTTGAAAAACGCCCCCAGCATTGATTTATTTCTGTTTAGTTGGTAGCAACTGCAGTAGATTTGATGCATTAATTATGGGACTAAAAAAGAAAAATCACAAGGAGAATAACTTTTGCCCTTCCCAGCTGTCCATGCCACTTTTCTCCAAGATAACACTCATCTGGTAAAAGGGAAGAAGAGGGGGTACGCAGCTTGCACTGGACGTGTGGTCCCCGCTAGGTTCGAGTGACAAGTCCCTTTTTACAGGCAAACAGCCCCACAGCAGCCATGGAGGTGAGGCACAGGGTGCAGCTCAGCAGGCACAGCAGGCCCGGCGCCGAGGGCAGGTTCCTCTCCCAGAAGGTGGTGGTGAATGGTCGGGCTGGGACATCCTGAGATGGGGGGAGAGAGGAGATGGTAACACCGCAGGGTTCCCCTCGCCACGGGAGCAAACGTTCCCCGATGAGGCTGGGGAGATCACAAGGATTTTCCCAAGGATTGTGTGGGAAAGAGGAGTCATGGCTGTGAAACATGCGTTTCCTGTCATCCCGAACAGCCACGGCACAGAGAAGGTGGAGTTATTGTGACTGGAAGGAAGTTATATTTGGCTTAAAACCATGGCATGGGACTGGGCAGAATTAGGCTGCATTTTGCAGTCCTCCAGGCTCTGAGGTCATTGTTCTTGGCTCTTAGCCATCCACCCTTCAGACATGGGTAATAGTATTCCTTGCACAAGTCATAAAAATTACTGCCGTCAGCATGTGAGCTGACCAAAACCTTGCCTGGAGTCATGGACTGTAGGAATCACTGAAACAGGGACATGCCTGAATGAGGGGTCTGTGCCTGACTGGGTGACAATGATACTCTGGCTTACCTTGGACTCTGGTTCTGGCACCCAAATTTCGTTCTTTGAGATCTTCCCCATACTGTGCAGTATCTAGAAGCAAAAATTATTTGTACCATGTGAGATAAAAGTATAATTCACACTACTATAACCCACACTGCTTCCAGTTTTGGAAAAGCAGAGGAAGACAGAACAAGATGACATTGATAAAAAGCGTAACTATGACTAGCTGAAAAGTCTTTTGAGCTAGAAAATGTACAGTGATTTCTACTACAGCTTCTCTAAATACTTTTATGGTTTGTTGTTTTGGTTGGTTTTTTTTCTGAGTACACTTAAAGATGCTTTTTCTCGATGCAGTTTGAGAAATAGAAAGGTGAGGTTCCCAGCACGTGCTTGGGACACAAAACCTGTTAGGAGTGATGCTACTTGGATCACGAACTAGAAGGAGGAGAAAACTCTGGGGCTCTCAGAGCATAGAATTATGAAGCCATCCCTCAGCTATTCAGGCAGTACAAAGCTCATCCAGGATTTTTCTTGAGAATAAACTGATTGTAACAATCATGGAGGCTCTCGGGGGCAAATCAACGTCTTCAGAAGAGACAGCTCGCTGTCTTTGTAACTACTGCTCAAAGGCATGGAGAGAAGAGAAATTAGTTGGCTTGAAACAAAGCAAGAAATGAGGATTATAAGGTGAATATGACATTCTGTCAAATGGAAGGAAGGGGCTGATTTTCCCTTAAATAACAACTCTGTGGCTTTGCATGCAGCAGTTGTAACTGTAATGTGCACCCTTTACAGCATTTTTTCCCCTCCCTCCAGATTGTTGTAAAAGGATTTCACTGTGACTGGGAACCCAGCCCAACCTGTGCCATTCTGAGGAGATTTAGACGTTATCAGAGCTGCACATTGCAAATTCATAAAGCTCAGCTAACGGTACTGTCTTGTAAAAAGAGAAGCAGAAGGGAGAGATCAAAAACAAAAACAATGTTCAGATTTCCAGATTTCTGCATAGAAAATAGCTGTGAGCATTTGTAATGACTTAGATTACTTTTAAAACATGTAGTGAATAATTTGTTATAAATTGAGGAGGGTTGGAGGGTTTTTTCCTCTAGACACGCAGTAAGTGGCATGAGCTTTAAATCTCCAGTGCAGTAATATTCTGATTTGGGTGAGATTCTTGGCTTCACTTTTTTCAGTAACAAACTAATTAAGTTTAAAAAAACCAAACAGCGTGGTTCACACTGTTTTCTGTGATCCCTCTCTGTCATTTCTAGGAGCCTTTGCACAAAACTGGACCCTCCAAGCTGTACTTAATCCTTTTTTAGCCTTTTGATAGAGATGTTGAAAGCAGAGCAATGGTCTGTACCTCTCTGGCTGCTCTCTCTCCTGCCTGCACGGCCCCCTCCATGTATCCACTCCACTGGGTTGCTGTTTCTGTGCCAGCAAAGTAGATTCTGTCAACAGGCTGGCGAATGATCCTTCAAAACAAATAGAGAATGTCAGATGACAAGTAACAGGAAGGTGATGATCCTTCTAAAAGCAATTTATGGCTTTGATGGAGCGCTCGACTTCAATTCTCCAGGATCCCTGCAGACCTGGGCTGGGAGCACGGTGCAATAAGCTGTCCCTGCAGGACCACCTGCTTGCTTCTGTGCACAGAACCCAAGAGGAAATCTAAGGCATAACTCAGTGGTCCCAGCTTCCACGCAAAGTAATACAGGCCTTATTTTAGTGCTGGGATAAGTGGTAATCCTAACAGCCTCCAGCAGTGCAGTGCAGCTGATAGATTTATGTCTTCTGCATGGCAGCTTTGTTGTTATCCTGCCATTACAGTGGAATGTGGATGACGTTTTTGCAGTGATGGATCACTGATATCAGCTTCTATTTGTAGGCTGGACTTGTCTGGCTGCAAGTCCTGCCAAAAGAGGATGGCAGCTGAAGGCCTCGGCACTCAGGGAGTGCACTCACCCTGCAGGGTCACACAAGCCACACAGACATCCTGCCCAACCCAGCTGTAGGTAACGAGCTCCCTCTTCCATTGGGAATGCGCTTGGTGTGAGGACTCCCACCTAATCCCCAGCCAGGTTTACCCTATCTGCCTGACACCATCCCATCCAGGCCAGAGGCCTCACCCGTCACTGCCCAAGTGTTTGGATAAATGACAACAGAAGAGACACTGCAGGAGATGACTCCTCCCCACACGATCCTGCCTCAGAGACAGGGTGTAACCCCATGATGGACATATTGAGGAGCCCCCTGGCTTCTCCTGAACCTGATGCTCTACCTACACAGTCAGTGGAGACTCTTCATCTGTCCCTGATATGTGTCCTCAAGGGCTTAGGGGTCTTTAGAGGGATCCACTGCAAACAGTGCATAGCACAAACTACAGTAAGCCAGTGGGAAAAGGTTTTGTGGCTCTAGCAGGTCCCTTTGTGACTGTGTTTTGTTTTCTTGAAGGTCACAAGAGAAACTTTGCTCTCACTAAAGTGAATAGCAAGATCCTTGTTAGCTGGGGAGTAGGGGAGCAGAAAGAAGGCTGAAGTTCTACATATGCCATAGGTGCATTGCATAAGGTATAGCATTGTACATGAACCTTGCAATGTGAAGCAGAAAGCACAGCATTCCCTGTTTTACCTTCCATAGGAATGCATTATGCCTGGTGGGAAGTAGGCTGTGTAACAGCCCCCTGAATACTGCTCCATGGTCCAGTTCTTTTCTTCATAATGCACTGGCTGCAAGAATCAACAGACATTGCAGAGTGAAACATTGGCAGGAAGACTGGAAATAAAGAACAGATTTCTTTGGGAGAGGGGAAAAAAACCCAGTCTACAAATACCTGACAAAGGAGTGCCATGTCATCTGGCTAATGCTATCCATCTGCACAAAACAAATTTTTGTGCTTTTACAGAAACACCTGCCTCCCGTGGGGACATGACAAGTTAAAGCATGCACTGCCTTCTCCTTCCTTGTGTAGGGTGAGACTGGCAGTTCTTTTCTTCTTGAACTAGATGCTGCCCTCCCCTTGGGAGTTCAGATTGTATGGCACAACAAGCAATTCTGGGTACACATTTTAGGTGTCAGGAACTTTGACTTCATCATTCAGAACAAAGGAGCAACATTATTGTACAACAGAGGCAAAAACAGGCATTAATTTCTTACTTGTAAAGCCTCTTTCATCCCCAGTGCCTTGGCATATGCCTCACAGATCTTCTTTTTCCTATATGAAAATAAAATCAGAGTCAGAAGAAAAGTGGGGGGGCAGGCAGAAACCTCTCTGCTCTTGCTCTTCTTATAAATAAACCAAACAAATGTATTGCAACACTTTGGAAAGAAAGTCGGATTTGGCTTTGTTTTTAAGTCTGACTTCAAGTTCTTATCTTAACATACATATTTCAAATGCTGATGCCTAAAAAGTTACATCCAAAATGGACACAGGGAATGGGAAACGAAGGTTGATTTTGGCAATGAGCTCTAAAAAAATAAATCTTTGTACAGCTATTTTAGGATGCAGAGCCAATTCATTCTCATGTTCACTGGTGTAAGACCAGAAGAAAAGCAATATAAATCAATTAAATCCCTACAGATTTACTATAGCTGGGAATAAAATATGAGCTGAAGAATGCTGCTCACATTCCTAAGGAGAACTCCTCTTTCACTTGCACAGTTCCAAAATTCACATTTAGAAAGTACTGTTTGTTCATTTCACTGACTAATGGGGAAACCATACTTTTTTAAACACAGAAGTTTAAAAATTTTATTACCCGGTCTGAATGTGAAGGAGACCCAAAAGTAACATGTCAGCCCTCCCTATATCCCAGGGTGAAGGATCATTTAGTGGGGATGCAGTCTGGGAACACCTTTGGAAAAATCTTCGTTCACATAGAGACCCAGAGCCGGCAAGTCATAGCATGGAAGAGTGGGCAGGACTTGGAAACTTAGAAATATCCATAACTGGATGGATATTATCATTAGTGTCTTGGCCTGTTTATGCTACAAGCTCAATTTTTGTCCCCCTATTTCCAGTACTGGTAGTTGCACTGAGCATGTGTATATGTGGGTGTGCACACACGTGTTCACACACGTTCCTGTGGGGAAGCATTCCAGAGAACTGACCTGCTTCTGAAATATTTACAGCTTCTGAACTCTTACCTCTCTTCCTTGCTGAGATGGGCCAGTTTGAGAGCCTTTCTGGTAAGGATGAAACTGAAAAGAAAAATATGGCATATGAATATCACCCCAGCTGATTCAGAAGCTCTTGCTCAAAGTGACTCTAAAAAAGGGTGGGCAAAGCACTTTACTGGTATTTAATGGGCTTGATGTTTTGTCATCATACCTCAGCATTTAATAATTACAGGTCACACATGTGAATAGGCCTGTGCAGGGTAACCTGCAGAGTTAATTGAAGGGAAGAACGTGCATTCCCAGAGGGCATCTATCTAGGTCTTATCCAAAAGGACTGAGACCCTGAATTTTCTTGAGCTTTTGAAGTCTCACAGGCAGCTGCCAGTGTCACTTGGTGTCAGTAAGTAATGGAAAACCTGCTGCTGACAGGCACTGCAAGTGTCATGGATCACTCCTGTAAGAACTGGGATTAATATTTATTCATCTTGAAGGAAGCAGGTCTGGCAATTAGTTCCTCTGACCCTAGTGGAGATACCCAGGGGATGAAGTATGTTCTTGCACTCTTTTAGCAAGTCACATAAATCCACTAGGAGAAAGAAAGCAGGAAACTGTTTGCCATATGGGGTTTGGAGGAGGCTTGCTGCTCTCAGGTCATGGAAGTTTTTAAGCCTTGAACATGCCCATAAACATGTAAAGTTCAGTAGAAGTGGTAAGCTTTCCCTGCCAGACACTTAAGGAGCCTGCCCAATTTATATTGGCCTTTTTTTGGCAGTCTCACCTCAGATTACAGTGGAAACGTTTGTAAAGATTGTTTGTTCATTTGGTTTCAGCTGTTTTAAAAGCCAGTCAGTGCTGTCACATATTTTCCCATCTGTTTGTCCAAACCATAACTTCTTTACTTGTCAGTTTCTTCAGAATCCCAATTTTTTCACTGCACAGCTGCTGCCCTGCTCCATCAGCTGATGTTCCTTGTCCTGCCTCAGCTCAATGGTGAGAGGAGGCAAATGAGGACTTCTTGGACAGTTGCACTGCCACTTTGGCCCAGGCACTAAACCAAGCCCAACACACAGGCTCACACAGGTAGGGAGGAGAGGGATTTATTTCTAAATCCACTCCACAGCAAAAAAACCCCCATGAACTGAATGCTTAAAATGGACTACAGCTGAATTCAGCAGCTTCTTCCCAACCACATCCTTTGCATAAGGCTATTTGTAGCAGAACCTTCACCCAAAAAGCTTATATAGACTACTGAGGCACAAGAGGCTTGGCAGAAGTGGAAGTGGGAAACACTGATGTAACACAAGAAGAAATACACATCTGAAAGTATAGGCTAGCAGCTTTTACCCCATAATGGCAGGGAAAGATCCATCAGGTTTGGTGTCGTCTATGGTTATTCCAACTGGAGACTCTTCATCCTCAATGACGAAAGAACCGCAATAACCTAAGGGGAAAAAACCCCAAGATGATTGTCAGAGAAACTTCTTGAGGATCACTGTTTCTGATAGTCATGAGCAAGGAATATTATCCATAAAAGGAATTTAGAGCAATTCCTTTGTTACCAATAATACCTACATGTCTGAAGTGTTTCTGTAACAGTTTCTCTGTTCTCTTGTCTCTGACTCTGGGAAATTGTGTACACAGACTTACAAAAGTCTTTTCAATTCCATTATTACTTAGCAAGGAATTTCTGTGGATTGCTGCAAGTCCCTTTGGCTTTCTATTTTGGGGGCAATAAACAGTAAAAATAAATTGATCTAGTCAGAACAGTAGTGATTCATTCCATGAGTAACTTTGACCAAAACAAAACCACGTGTAATTACATTTAGTCACTGCAGGCTCAAATTTACACTCTTTTGATTTTGCTGATGGTAAGATTGTTAGAAATGGTGTCCCATAACAGTAAAGCAGCAGAAACATGGGCTGTCTGATCTAGTATCACATCAGGACATGTTTCAGACGATCAGGAAAAAAATCTTGTTTGGAAACAATGAATAAACCCGACTATATTTCTGTCTAATTTCAGTGGCCAGTTTATACCCTGAAACATACAAAAATTATATTACTTTGATTAAGAAATATTCTTGCCACTCTCGGAGTTGTTACAAAGGAAGTGGAAACTAATCTGTTCATACAAATAGTTCTGAAAATGGTATCAGTTAAAGTTGAGGAAAACATGATATTGCAGCATGGAAAAATTATCTTGAGCTAAACAAAATGCTAACCTACTTTTCCCAGTCCTCTGAGATATCAAGTCTGCAGAACAGAGGATTAAAATCAGGGCAGGGTCTTGCTTACACCTTAAGCTCTCCTTGTCATCTGCTTTGGCTGACCTAACTGTCCCTCTCAGGGAGAAGTAGGGAATTGGTATTCCAGGGCCACTGCTTCTATGCTCTGCAGGTTTCAGCAATATTTCCCAGGAAAACCTTGCTTGTTCTCTCGGTCATCCCACCTCAGCCAACAGCAATGAGATTTGGGATTCTATTTGGCTCTGGACTCATCTTCAGGACAAGGCATGCACTTAAGCTCAGAGAAAGAATTCTCCTTTCTAAAGAGCTTTACTTTTCACTTTTCTCTCTGTTTGATTTTGGGGTTTTGCATTTTTAACCCTCCCTTGGATTTATTCCCTGATTGTTAGACAGCGGAGCTTCAAAATTTGCACATTTTAGGGGTCCCAAGGCCTTCACTTTCCCCACCTACCCTTCCTCGTCCAGAAGGCTTCCCTGTAGTACATCATGCATTTTATGACACTCCCCATAGGCAAACGCTGAATTAACTGGTTTCTCTTTGGTGGCAGCTCTGGTTTGTAATGAATCTTCGTTGTCAGGATTGGAGGGATGGCACTGATCACGTACTTGCTCTGAAACGTAAAACAGAGTCAGCACGGACAAGGCGCTGCCTCTCACCGAGCTCACCCTGCAGGACACCTTTGAAAGACTCTTAAAAGCCGCCAACACCTCTCCTACACCTGACTCTGCTACACGGCTTTCCCACACACCTATTTCCAGGTGACCAAAATAATTCTGCCATTTCAGAAAAAAGGAGCTGGGAAAAACAGACCAGAGTTGAAACTTGGCTGGACACAGGTGGAGAAATGGAATAAGATCTTATGGCCTGGGTAAAACTGGCATTTATCATCCCCAGGAAAACATGACCCACATTTGTCTAAATTATAAGATGTCAAAAAAAAAAAATCACATTTGTGCATGTTCACAGGATACTACTTCAGGACAAGTAACACTGATGGTGATTTCAGGTTTCCTGAACATGCTCCATCCCTTTCACAGGCCCTGGTTCTGACTGGAGCAATGCAGGATGCTCTGCTCCAGGGCTCAGGGTGACACTAAATCACCACACTGGTGCTCTCAGGTGCTCTCAGCCTGGTGGGGCTGCTGAGTGCAGGAAACCCATCTCCTCTGGCCTGGCTGTCAGTCAGCCAGAATGGAGGAGACTAGTTTAACTCTTGGGTTTAAAAGTCCCTGGGGAAAAAGAAGTCCTTCCTCCAGGACACCTTCAGACCATCTTCTCTGCCAAACAGCCCTTCCCTTTCCACCAGCTTTCTCTAAATATCCTCCAATCACTGTCACCAGTCCTGCAGATCCTGACTGTCCTGCACAAACACCCATGGCACGCTGGGCTCTGCATGCAGAAAGGAGTTCCTGCTCCGTGGGTGCCACTGTGGCTTATCATGTGCTGATGGAGCACCTCACAGCACCACAGCACAGAGGCAAAATCTTACTAAAGGTGTTTCAAGTGTCTTTTTTTCTGTTGTGCTGCAAACCACAAAGTTAGACACAAAAAGGAAGGTTATTTTCTATTCTTTGAAATGGTCTCAGTGCTGAACTAAAATGTAAAAATATATTAAGACATAAAAAGTTAAGGCACAAAAGTCAGGGTAATGACAGAAGCTAAGTAGCAGAACACCAAGAAGAGAGCTAGTCATAAATAAATCTGTAAAACAGGTTTCATAGAGTGTCAGCATAGCCCAAGAAATAGACACACACAAATGGGTACTTCCTGATTACATCTGCCTAAGAGCTACAGCAGGTGTATTCCCCTACTAAATGCACGCTCTACTTTTATTCTGATCGAATTACCTCATATATCTCATGGTTCAGAGTCTCCACAAGGACATTATCACCTGTCTGATCGATACTGATCACAGGTCTCTCCAGTTTAACTCTGCCTTTGAGGCGTTCCATTATTTTCTCCGATATCTGACCAGAACCCCCTTTAAACTTCCTCTCCTAAAATAACAAAGAGAAAAGAAACACAAACAAAAAATCAACAGTATTAATCCCAATGACAATGAATATGACTTTTGCTCACCATCATAAAATTCTATGCCAAACCTTCAAGTCCTAAGGGTCCATAAAGACACCCAGACTTTCAGAAGAGGGAAGGCATAAACCCGAGCCTCAGTGAGGATTACTGACTAAACCACTTTTGCAATGGCTTCCCAAATAAGCTGGCTTGAAGGCCGCTGAAGCCTAGAGCACATGCACATATAATGCAGGTATTCTAGCAAGCATAAACATATAACTTCATTTAAAAGAGGTTTTGAGTACTTTACCCATCACAGTGTTACTAAAAGCCTCAAGTGTGACAAAGAAACCAACTCGCATCTCTACAATGAAAGACTGTGCTAGCCCAGAAGCCAGACAGACCTTTTAAGTGGCTCTGATCTCAAGTGCAAAGGCAATCAGCTTTCTCTGTCCCTCGGAAGACACAAAGACAGTGCTGTCTGGAAAAAAGCACAATCTGTGACACACATTTCCCTGCAATGTGGGTGCAGAGGATCAGGTAAAGGACTAACCCTCCTTTATCTACCAGCCACAAGCACTGTATCAAGCAGCTCATTTTTACATCTAAGATGCTGGTAGTGGCAGGGAGGAAAAGATCCACACAGTTTTGTGCTGAAAGACTGAAAAGGCTGCCCAAGGAGGTTTTATAAGACTTGTCAAAGCCACCAAGTCAGAAACCCTTCGTGGTTTTGCTCAACTGATATTGGTTGGGGTGAGGGAAGAATGAAGCATGATAGGAACAAAGACAGCTTTTCCCATCCAGGCATGAAGAAAAGGAAAAAGCTTACCCTTCTCCACATTTTGTTTAGCTATGCATATCTTAGGATTTGTTTTAATTCTTGCTGCAACATCTAGCAGTTGCTGACGTGGGACAGCAAATGTGACTGAGGAGCTCCTGAGGAGGAAGGCTCTTAGTTAGATCTGGCTCCTACCTCAGGGCAGCATCAGCACTACTTGCATCCTTCCTGACACACAATTTTCTACTCTTACCCCAATGGACAGATGTTGATGGAAACTGTTGCCATGTGAGCTGTCCCAAGTAGGAAGGGCCTTTTGCTACCTACTTCCAATTCTTGTCATTAGAGCCTTCGACGCCAAAAAACTCCCACATTTCACTCTGAAGTACACTTGCTCTGAACTCTTGAAAACGTTCAAATGTGCCAAGTAACCCACAGAAAATAAATTGGCAAAAAAAGCAACACAACAGCAACAATTGTTATGTGCTGAAGTGAATGCAGAAAACCCCAAATTTTTTAAGGAGTCCCAATTTATCCCAAAGCCTAGCAAATAAAATCCTTCATTAAACTGGGTTACTTGAGAGGGCGTGTTACTTGAGAACACGATTCTCTCTAGTGCCACATGCTCTCATCTTTTCATTAATTGCAGAGCTTTGATGGGAACAACACTCCACTTGCTCATTATGGTTTCAAGAGAGGAGGAGGAAAATGAGACATTTTTGTACCTGGCCCCCATTGGTGATAGAGAAAATCCTGGATGTGCCCCCACACTGCCTGACATACCACAGGAACCAGAGAGCAGAGACTTCATGAGGCTCAGACGTGACGTTGACGTTCACAAAGACGGTGGCAAAGTCTTTAACAGCTCTGCAGGAGACATGGGAGCAGGAAAAAACAGTGAGAAAATATGACTTCCTGACTGCTTTCAGGATTTTCTTTGTCATACTAAATAAGGGTTCCTTTCCCAAAGTCAGGAAAGTCAAGATGATTTATGTCTGTTTGATTTTTCAATCTGTAGTGAGATTGTTTAAACGGGTCTCTACCAGCACCTTCCTTCCCAAAGTATTTAACCATTTAGTTTGAAATCCCACTGATTTCACCTCAGTTACATCTTTAAATAGTTTCCCAGCTGCTATTCCTTTCATCAGAACAAATATTTTTCTCAGCAGAAGAACATATCTGGTAATCTGTTAGTGAAACTTTTCTGCATTTCTCCTCCACAGGGAGCTCATCGGACACATCAGTTCCAAGGTCTGGTGGGTCCTGAGGGACTGAAGTAGCCACGCAGACAAAATATTCCCCACCTCTCATGTGACACTGCTGCACCAATCTTTTGTGAAACTAAGGATCAGACATGGTAAATAACCCAGACAGAGAAACAAAACTGGCAGTCACTGACATAAATATGAGGAAAGGATCACCCGTCTACCACAGAAAGTCCTCTGGACACAGAGAAACAGCAGCAGGAACTGACGATCTGGCCATTCACATTTCTTGCTACAGATTGCTAAGGAAATTGAGATCATTGTGCCAAGAAGGTAAAAGGACTCTCACTTGGAAGAAGTTGCATAAAACAACATGAATTTGTAATCGTCTGCTAAAGGAAGGAACTTCACAAGTTATCTGGGCTAAAATACGTAACTTATAAACTTTTATAACCTCATTTCCCTAAGTGTGAAGTCCATTCATCCCTATTTCATTAGTCAGGATATGAAAACAGCCTGCACACAAGCACCCTCTGTGACAATCCTGAAAGCACCAAGACACTAAACAGTAGCAGCAGGTTTAGGCCTGAGAAATATGAAAAAAGCCTCCAGGATCAGTAGATGTTGATCTGTGACATGTGACAAACAAATCTATTATAATCTTGACCCAAACCATATAGAAAATGCTGCAGAAGAGCTTTTCTGTTTAAGCAGTGTTTTTTAACTATGTGTAGAAAAATGTGACTTGGCTTCAAGATCTAAAATGAGTTCTTACCAAGTTTTTGAATGTGTTTCAGCTGAGCATATCCATTAAAACTGGATGTTTGACTGACAACACCATTGGCAGTAGAAGCTGCCTTGCAGAGAAGCCTGTTAAAGGAGGGATCACTATAAATCCAGTTCTGCTTATACTCCACCAGCTCCCTGATTAAGAGGAGTAGTAAAAACTAGAACAGGAAGAGTCAGTGCACTTGCAACAGTAAGGGTAGTTCAAAGTAACCAAGTTTGCAAGCAAAAGGCTCATAAAACTAATTGTAAAGAAAACTACAATGCCACAGAGAGCAAGAGCAAGTCCAACGACTGTCCCACGTTATCACATGGAGCTGGAGCAAGACCTAAGCCATAAAAATGCATTTCAAATGGAAAGTTTTGCTCAGGAAGCTGCAGGCACTGCACTAAACTGCAGTCAGAATGAAAGGGCAGAAAGAGCACAGCCACACAAATAAAAGACACTGAATATGAGGGAGGAGAGTGTTACAGAACAGGGCTGGCACAGCAGGTAGGGACTCGAGTGCTCATATGAGCACACTTCTCTTTGCCTTATAAAGAGAGTTGATTGAAAAAGGAAAGGAAGGAAAGAGAATTTCCAGTTGTCATCACCCCAATGTACTGAACATTGTTCCTTTGTTCTCCTTGTACGGTGGCCCCTCAAAGACACAGAAAACACACTGGCCACTTTATAGATGATAAAACACCTTGAGCCCTCATCCTACCAACTAGAGTTGATGTTCCATTGGACCTGCTACTCACAAACAAGGGTGACCCACAGGATGATGCAAAGCTGAAGGGCAGCCTTGGTTGCAGTGGCCAGGAGACTGTGGAGTTCAAGATCCTGAGAGGAATAAGGCAAACAGCAGAACTGCAGCCCTAGAACTTGGAAGAGCAGATTTCATCCTCCTCAAGAACCTGCATGTCAGTGTCTCATAGGAAGCTATCCTGTAGGGCAAAGAGCCCCAGGACAGCCGGCTGGCGTTCAACGCTGCAATGGTTTCAAGTGAAAGCATGGTGGGAAGAGCCCACACCACCACTGCTGTGTGCAGGGACCTGCTGCTGCAAACCCCAGGCTCCCCCAGCACCTTTGATGCCCCCTGCCAGACAGCCAAACTTCATCTCCAGCACCTCCTGATCTCTCACCGCCTGTACTCAGCTGCACCCCAGAATCTGCCAAAAAGCCACTCTCATTCCGCACCTGGATTTCAAAGCGGATAAAGATTTACGTACTTGGTCCAGCAAATCTTATTTATCAGCTCTTTCATGGTCATTTTGTCCCATTCTTCAGCGTGTGGAGCATCCCATGGTGCATCAACAGGAATCTGGAGAGGTGAAATACCCAAGAAATGATTCAGTACTTCACCACTGCCTGGTCATAGCTAGTTGCTAGCACAGACCTGATTGAGATATTGGCCAGGAGTTACTTTTATCTCCTGCACATGGATGTCAATTTGGAATAAATTCACTAAATGGAATAGTTTCCATTCACACCTTTGGGCATGAATTGTACCACGACCACCAAATCTGGCTTTGTCTGACCAGTGAACTATGTCCTTGTGCTGGGACTCATCTGGCCTTTAGTTCTCCAGAAGTGATTCCAATTTAGTTGTCTTGGTGCCCTCTAAAAAGTTGAAGGGAAAGTTCTTTTTCCAGTCAGAGATTCAGTCAGTTCCAAGATGGGTATCTAAAGGCCCCTATGTCTCTCTGATAATTGCAGAGTGAGAAAAAATGTCTAGATACTACTGAAATATTTTTAGACAGTTAAATTCTTAATAATAATTCTCTGCATGTAAGTTACATGATGTATGAGGACACTACCATATCTCTGAATCTTAAAAACAAATATATCATTTGACAAAAAACCAATGTGTATTATCATAAACAAATTTTATTCTGCAAGCTCACGTAAACCCAACAAACTTTGCAGGAATACAGTGAATTATGCTTGAAGGTTCTGGTAAAGTAGAGCCCTTGGTTTGTAGCTAGATTATGTGGCAACTGATGAATATTTGAAAGACAGTATAGTGCTCCAGGGGCTGCACTTGTACTGCTTAAATTTTGAATTTTAAAAATAAAGTATCTGTGAATTCAAACAGGAGCCCAGTTTAGGCAGCTACAAAAAAAAAAAAAAAATCATCTTTACTCAAAAAAGGCTGTAACAAGGCAGGGAAAAAAATCCCCTCCTCCCAGCTCATGGAATTGTTTTCCCTCTCGTGAGAAAGTACTTACACTGAGTTCAACCTCATTTTTTTCAGATATCTTAGACACCTCCAGATCTTTTTGTCGCCTCTCATAGAATCACAGAATATTTTGGGTTGGAAGGGACCTTTAAAAGTCATCGAGCACAGCCCCTTCTCTGTCAGGAAGAGCTGTTATTTCTGACAGTTCCTGGGCAATATAGATATCTTTCCTGATGGATGCTTCTTTCCTGTTTTGTTTTGTTGTTGAGGGTTTCTTACATTAAAGAAGCAATAAAAACACCTGCCAGAAACCAGACCAAACCAAACCTGATTCATTCATGGTGACATGAGCATTGTAGGAAACATGCAATTTTCACAGCCTACCTCTTTTCCCATCTTGTCCATGGTTCTCCAGAAGTTATTGTAATCCAGATAAACTAAGGGATTCCATGTTGAAGGACAAATACCTGTGAAATTCCGTGACTTTCCCTAAAATGCACATAAAAACATAAGCAACTCAAATACAACACAGCATATCTTCATTACTCAAGAACACTCAAAGTCATCACATGGTTGACATTTTGCCCTGGAAGTCCTGGCTGGATTTTCTCCTTTTTTTTTTTTTTTTTTTTTTTGCATATGCTTGCAAGCAGTGGAATGCATGTAGCTAAGTAGGAGGGGAAGAACAGCTGGACTGACATTAAAAAGGACAACAACACATTTTTTTAATTATTATTGTTCAGAAGAGATGGAGAGGGGTACATTTATTCTGAGCAGGTTGTCAAATTCTGGACTAAGGAGACTCAAGCAATGGCCAAAGAGGTAATATTCCCTATTCCTAAGCATTCTTCATTATTACATTTGAATGAATCTAATATTTGCCTGCCTGCCCAAATGTGCATCCTAAAATTTGCATGGGTCTAAAATTGTGTGCATTTTAAACTATTTAAGCATCTTTATGGTACACCTCACCTATGAAAAGCAAACATACCTCTTTGTTATTCCATGTACCATGAGAGAAACTTAGCCTATGAAAAAAATTCCAAAAATAAAGTTTTTGGCTGCAGGAAGAAAAATATTGTACACTTGCAAAAAATGGTGTTAGTACTTACAATGTCTATGACACAGAGCTGCAACAGTGACTGAAAATGTTATTATCTGAAACGGAATGTTTCAGATAATCCTGTGATATAATGATAAGTGAAACTATCTAACAGCAGCTGGTTCTTTGTGATAACTTTAATATGAAAGACGACTGGATGAGCAGGTAACATTTTCTCTTACTAAATCGCTTTGAACCTTCCCCCATGTAAGTCAGCAGTGAGTTTCTCATCACGCCTCTGTTGTTTGCCCTTCCAGATGTGTCAGAAGTTTGTGTGAGGATGCAGCAAACACGCTGGACCATGACAGGTAGGAGCGGGGGTGCTAAAGCAGTTCGTAACCTGCTTTTCAGTGCCATGTACCCCGTGCCAGCCCATCACACTTGGCAGGTGGGAGTCAGAGACCAAGTGAGAGGCTGCAAATGCATGACATGGTGATCCAGGGACAGAGGACACGAAGCAGGAGCCAAATGCACCTTCCTCACACTTGGGGAGAGAGAATTTATGGGTCTTCCCCACCGGTAATTGTGCATTTGTGTGTAAATACATACGGGTTTCTGATATTCTGCAGAACTTTTTTTTCCTGCAAAGATCATAACAAAGATAAAAGGTGCAAGATGAAACTCAGAGACCATAGTGAGCTTTCAGACTTGGCAAAAGCAGTAAAATATCCAGATTCCTACATTTTGGTCAACTTTTGCCGGCCCCAGGACAGGTACAGAAGAGGAGACAAGTGTGTGTGGGTAAGGGACCATGGCAAGACGTGCCCAGCTCTGCTTGGCCCCTCTGTCCTCAGAGCAGGGCTCCAGTGGTGTCTGTCAGGACACTCCGTGCTGTTCCTCCTCACCATCTTCAGTGAGAGCAGCTGCAAAGCCACTCTCCTGTTCCACCTAGAACAGCAATCTCTGCTCTGGGCCAAGCAGAGCACCAGGCTGTGATCTGAGCACTTAGTTCAGCTTGAGATCCAAGTGGTTAATGTTGGGTTTTTTTTAATTTTAAAAAATGTTGAATTTTCAAGTCACCAGGATGATGCTGGAGGTGGTTGATTATCTCTGATTTCTGGGTATGAAATCTTCATCTTGCGTACCACAAACTTTTTTCCTCTCTTTTCTCCCCATTTTGTTCTTTTTCAGAGAGTTACACTGGAGGAAGGTGGCAGGGGGAATGCTGCTCCAGCCTTCTCCAGGTACACACGTGCATGCAAAACATTTCTGCCATGCCAAGAGCAGAGAAAATGCTCCTGTGAACTACCAGCAGGGGAATTCTCCAAATGACACTGCCTCCTCCTTTTCCTTGAGGGCAATTTCTCACTGCCAGGCTGGAGCACTGTGTTCAGCCACAGAAATGAGGACCAAAAAATGCATGCAAGGAGGGGTATGGCATACTACAGCTTGTACTGTCATAAACTGATGATGTATCAAACTAGGAAGTCCTGATACCAAGCAGTAATATACTGCTAATCATTTCACTCTTATTGCACAACATTCTGTCCTTCAAAAAGATCATAAAATACTGCTCCTTAAAAATTCATTTATTGCTAGTCTTTTTACTCTGGTGGGGAACACAAGTGACAGTCACTTTCCCTCCTTGACATGCTTTAACACCAATAGTTCTGCTCTCCAGCAGAGGTGAGGTGCAATGCTGTCAGGCCACCCAAATCCAGGTGAAGTTAAGTTATCACTGCAGTTCTGTCATGTCAGTACTGCAAGGGGGCTAAGGGAAAACATAAACTTGTGTCCAATCAGGAGAAGCAGCAAAAAGTTTCCAGTTTTTCACTGTTCAGTGACACCCCTTTTCAAAAGGCTTTCTGACTGTGCTCGTGAGGTAACTTGCAAACACTCTCCTATCCTCAGCTTGCTCAGCTAAAAACATCTTTGGTCCATGGCATTGCCCAGGGAGATCAATGGGTAAACACGTTTCAATTCCCAGGAACTGTGAAATGCCAACTGATAATTAACAATCTCAAGTTGTGTAAGTTGTTGCTCTCTTCTTCACGCTTAAAACTCACAATGTCAGTAAGACTGGAGTTCAACGGCAGGAAAAGCTGGAAAAATACGACAGTGCTAACAGACCTGGAGGAGGCTCAGGCTGAATTCAGAGAGGCTGAAACAGTTCACAGGCACAGTGCAGCTGGGATGTACCTATCAGACATGGGATCAGAGGAAAGCCCAATTCTAACAAATTCCAGGAAAGAAATTCCCATTGCCCATCAGGGAGCGTGAGCCCAACAGCCTTAGACATATCAGTTTTCCAGCTTTCTCTCTGGCACAAGGATCCCCACAGCAGGGAGCAAATCTAGCCCAAGTGACCAGGGGCTGGTAAGTTATTAATTTGGTTTTGATATTGTCTGCCTACTAGGCAGGGGAGCTCTGGCTGCATGTTTCACAGAGGAGCTCACTGCACACAAGCCAGGTCTTGCAATATTCCATTTTTAAACAAGTTTGTAGTGTTCTGGATGTATTATTTTGAGAACGACTGTTTTCTTAACTGAAAGGCAAATAACCTGCTGGCTTTGTTCCCATGCTAACACATGGCTGCTTGACTGACCCACAGAGTTTATCTAACTTTTTCTTTCATTTCCTGCTGGGTTGAGTGATTTCCTGCAGACCTCAGATTTGAGTCCAGCTGCCTGCTTGGATTAGTTACCCCACAGCAGTCCAAAGAAAACAAGATCCTCAAGCACCATCCTTCAGTGGTTAGAAAAAAGGCAGCAGTGAGAGATGAGCTCTGCAAGGTCTCCTCCCTGGCCAGGGCTACACTGGGGCTTGTAGTTGTAACTACAGGAATTAACCCCAAGCTGTGACATCAGCACAAGTTTCAAATTGCGCCAGAGGAGCACACGATTTTGCCAGTCTTGAGAAAGGTAAGTCTGGCTCCTGCCTGATGTTCCAGGGACAAGGTACACACCAGGAAGCACAGGAGGAGCACCCCCCGTGCCCCAGAGCAGGGGCTGTTCTTGCCTTGGGCTGTGCACAGGGCACAGCCAGAGCAGCAGCTCCCCATGGTGTGATCCCTCAGGTGAGCATCCTTCCCTGGTCACCACCTCCAGCAGGTCTAACCCTGGGAGCACCGCAGGGCCTGGGCCCCTCAGCGATTCCTGTGTCTGAACAGCAAGTTTACAGTGATCTGCACAGACTTAGTCACAGACCCACCTGCTGCACCCTAAGCTCTTAATCTTAAAGCAAGATAAAGGAAAGAAAAGACTAGATGGCAAATGTGAAGCATAGTATAGAAATGCTCATATTTTGTCAAGCGTTCCCTTGCTCTGAAAATCGTAAGTCCCTATTGACTAATATTATATATACTGGAGCTGGGTGCTGCTGCCAGATATTGGAGGACTGCAGTTATATGAGAAGGTTAACACCACACCAAGGCCCTAATGCCTTTATTTTCTAGGGTCTTCTACTAAAAAGGTGAAAACAGCACAGTGTGACATTCAAGGACCTCTGTAAAAATAAAAAGTTGTCTGCCTCTTCAGGGAACAGAGAAGTCCAGCACATCCACCCTTTCTCAGTCCAAAAGCATTCTTGCTGAATTATGGGACAGTAGCCACAGAACAATTTAGCTGGAAAGGAAGTCATGGGCTCATAACAAACACTGCAGTTTTAAGTTACAGACTTACAATGACAGGATACTAAAAAATTCCTGATTGACACCAAAGCAGTCCATTCTACCATGTTAACTGATGGGAAAGAGAGAACAAATGAAAAAAAAAGACAAACAATAGTTACATATCTGGATTTTCAAATAAACTGTAACTACAAAGGAAACCTGCACAAGTGAAGCAACTTGGTTTTTAAAGCTTGCAGTACATGGAAGTTTTCCACACACATATGGGAAAAATTCTTTTCAGAGAAAAGAAGCTCATTCAATCCCTCTGGGGACTTCCACTTTCCCTTGCTGCTTCCGCTGCTAAGAGAAACCATTTTCCCACTTTCTCCTAACTCAATCAAAGCAGTTTACCTGGAAATCTTCAGAAAAAGCCAAATTGATTATTATGGTAAACAAAAGTCCAAAAATCTCTTAATCTGAGGATGCTGGAGATTCCAAACAGTTAAGTGACTGTCACAACAACATCTAAAGCCGTGCTTAGTCATTGCTCAAAACACGTTCTCTCGCCCCTGACAAAACCACACAACATTGCAGACTTTGGAGAAAGCTCTTGGGAGGAGACCTTCCTGTCTGGCCCTGGCTACACGCTCCTGGACAGGCACCAGCTGACAGAAATAACAGCTGAGACACAAGGAGAGAAGTTTTAGCCAGACCTTTCAGCAGCTGGCCCACAACTGATGGTGGATTAGCCCAAGAACACATCCATCTTTCAGATTAATACTTAATTTCTGGTAGATATGATCCTTTAGTATCAAATATCTTCTGCCATCTAGGAAATGCCACAGGTGCTCGTGTCCCTGGAGCATCTTTAATGCATGGGAGAGCACAAATCCCTACCTGGCCAACTCACCACCCAGCCCGGTAACATTGTGCAGCAGATAGGTAAAATGTACAAGTCCTTAGAGCCCCAAGCACTGACCAGCCCAGCCAACAGCCAGGACTGCACAGATGGAGTTTCATAGGCTTCTCAGAAGTGGGATGTAAGAGAAGGTTCAAAACAACCCTAAATCAAAGGGCATGGTGACTGCACAATGTCTCAAGGGAAGAGTAAGGAGAAAAAGCTGTGGAAAACCTTAGGAAAAGAAAATAAAAGGAAAAGGCTACAACTCATGGGAAGAGGATGTGGGAGAAATGAGACCTACTGGAAGAAAAGCATCATTATTATTCATCCAATGCTTAAATCTGGGAGACCTTAAAGCCCCTTTGCTGTCACCTTAGTCCAACAACTACAGCTCCCTTGGGACCCTGATTAGCTCAGCAGGACCACAATGACAGATCCAGAATTGATCCACAGCCTGTGATCCAGCTGAATAGCTCATAATGCTGCCTCTTGCTTAGAAACATGCTTTCACTTCAAAGCAACCTACAAAATTACATGGTCATTAGCAAGGACGTGCATAATGCAATGTGGGGCAATAAAAAGCTGCAGCTTCAGTAGTCAAAATGGATTAAAGGCTCAAAGTCATGCAACCCATTAGAGCCTTTTATTTAACATAAAGAAGATAAGTGCCTTTTAGGATGCTAAGAGATTCATGCCTGAGCTTAAATTAGAGTGGGACAAACATTCCACTGGTACAAACCAGCCCATCCCTCCTGCTGTAGAATTACATCAATTTTGCATGAGGGGGTGACAAATAACTTTTCTCATAATATGGAGTGTCGGTGCAATTATTTAAGATGTGACTCTTTTATGAGCATGGCATCAATCTACACAATAAGGAGTGCTTGCAGAACCAGATGGTAGAACTTTGCAGCATGAACACATTGCTCCAATTCTTAGAAGAAAAAGTGGGAAGGTAATACAAGTGAAACCAATTAGGGATCCATCACATAGGCTTGCCTCTACCAAGTATGTCAACTCCGACTCATATAGGCTTCAGGTCTGGCTCTGTTATGTATCAAAACTAAAGGATATTAAAAAAAAATTGAAAGCGATGGTCTTTGGAAAGTAAAATAGTTTGTGAGCTATGGATACACAGACAGTAATATCTCATACTTATGAATCTCAGGCCTTTCTTTGTCCCTCTCCCTGCTGCCCTCATTCTGCACTGGTTTTGGCAGCAAGTCCTCACTAGGTCCTGTCAAAAAATCAGATCCAGGACAAGAGCTGGAAATCTGCTCTGGAGAAGGTTTCATTCCAGCTCCCTTTAGCCACACCAGTACCTGCTCAAGGGTGGCCACCTGGACTCCTGCTGCCCCACACCTCAGAGGTGAAGCTTACAGTGAGCCTTGGGAGGGGTTTGTGTCTCACCATTAGCTAAAGAGGGAACCTCAGTAGTCTCAAATTAGATGATTAACTCCCAGACACCACTTGCAAATAAGATGAATCCCACACTATGGCTCTGGGAGAGATCTCCTGTGAATCTAGTCATGGGGGGCAACTATATTATCCTACTCCCAGGCTAGTCCCATAATACTGCTGTCCAGTATCACCATTCAATACTATTCAAAAATACTGTTATTTTTTTAATTTAAATTTGGCTTTTATTTCAGAACAAGTATTTTCTGAATTTCAGGCAAAACTTCTTTAGAGAGTATATTCAAAGATAATATGCCAAATGTATCCCAAATTTTTTAACTGCTGTCAGTTCCATTTTCTAAACTTTTCAAAAGAAAATAAGAACTAGTCCCACTCCCAAAAAATTCAAACAGAGTAACAACACTTCAAACAGGCGCTTTCTGGATTACTGAATGCAGGCTTTAAATGAAACCTTCTTAATGACTGTCAGTAATTTCCAAAGCTCTGTGATACCTTTGGGTATCTCAGCATGGAAATGGCAACACTTACCCCCTTATGATGGAACATGTGGCCCTCGACATTCACTTTGTAGGTCTCCACACCCAGCTCTCTTGCCAGACGGAGAATCCGGTTTTGGGTGGGTCCCACATAAGATCCACCAACATCTACATAATTAACTTTATCGTTCTGCCAAAAAGAATGCAGGAATCAGAAGGAAGATCCTCAGTGCAAACACCTAGCAGCAGAAAGAATTATTCCGTACTGAATGTGTACGGAATGTATGTGTAAGGTATTCAGGAGGAATTTCTTGGCAGAGAGGGTTGTTGAGCATTGGAACGAGCTGCCCAGGGTGGTGGTGGAGTCACCATCTCTGGAAATGTTCAAGAAATTCATGTTACTTTTCTTGTCGTTGCAAAACATTTCTGAAGTTGAAAGCACCTCCAGCACCGAGGCTTGTCTTCTCCCTCTAGATACCTGCTCGGCCTTAATGCTGCAGGTGCTGAGCACTGCACTGCAGCTTTCATGGAGATTGATCCCCTTTGCAGCACTGCACACCTTGGCTCCAGCCTGCTGCTGTCTGGGTAGGAGCCCCCAGCCATGCCGGCCAGGAAAGGTGCTCAGTGCACCCCTCAGAGCAGCCTCACACTCACCTGGGAAGCGGGAAGAAAGCAGAAGGTTTCAGGGATGCACACTATTACAGCAGGCTGATTTCCCAAGACAGTAACTCTTTTAAACACGGTTTATAGTGAATATTTTAAGCTTGGCATTCTCAGTGTCACAGAAGGATGGTGTTTATGCTCTATGTTTCGTGCACAATGATTTCTGCTGGAACACCACTGTTTATCTCTGGTTCCCCAGCAATGGCACCTGACATAAATGAAACCTCTCTCACTTCCAGGGTGGGAAGCAGAGGTAATGTCTGTATTACATCACACTGTGCCACAAGTGACTCTTCAGTCCTTTCATTTTATTTTAATGGCAATCATGATGCAGTTCATTTTTAGAAGCAGGAGTGTTATTTCAGATAATTTTAAGACATTTTAAAACATATGTCTGAGCCATAATGATGTCTGGTCCTGCTCAGGCTGCTTCTTACAGGGCTCTAAGTTATCATGCCTGTTACAGTAGGCAAAGTGAGATGGAAAAGAGAGGAGAAATGCTCAGACACTCATGGTCCCAAATGATAATTTTCAACACAGTTGTGAATTATTGAAGTCTAGGTAGACAGTATTCACCATTTTCCCCTCATCTACCAAGCCATTCACTGCGTCTTAGAAGGCTCTCAGGTTGGTTAGGCACGAATTCCTCTTGGAGAACTCATGCTGACTGATGACTTTTGGATTAGTTGCTCTGTCACCTTCTGAGGGATTGAGCTGAGGCTGTAGTTCTCTGGACCAAAATAACAGGAGTGACATTTGCCACATCGCAGCCCAGCATAAGTGAGAGTCCACATCTCATGGAGCTCTTACCCTGATGGTGAATGTCCTTCCTCCAACTCTGTCCCGGGCCTCAAGGACCACCACGCTGACCCCAGACTCAGACAGCAGTTTGGCAGCTGACAAACCTACCAAAAAAAGAGAAAGTGCATTAAAGCAAGTGGCAGTAATACTAATGGTCAAAAATGGAAACAAAGCTTCAAGGTCAGAGATTTCAATAGACTGGTCTCAAAAATTCTCTGAGAGAAGTTGGAAACTTTTCACACATGTTGTAACCACTCACAGCATCCACAGACTGACGTTTCCTCCTTGGGTTAGCATTTTTGGCTTTTAAAGACAGCAAAATCTCAATTATTAAGGAACACACATTTTACTCTTCATTTGTGCAACGTATAGAAAGGCAGCACACAGCTTGTGGGACTTGCAGGACTAAAGTGACAGAAATAATGCTGCAGCAAGGTAGAATTCCAACTCCTTCGCTCACACACCAGCTCTCTACTCCATTGCTATCCCTTGTCCTCATTCACATGCAGAAGGAAAGTCTGCTTCACTGTCAGGATGCATTTTCAGCAATGGAGTTTGACCATGACAATCAAACGGGCTGTATGTAGATACTTTATAAAAGGAATAATGGTCTCAGCAAAAATCACCTAATTATGGGACTCTGTGATGGAGCCACTCGAGACAGCTGAAAATTCAATAGGACAGGAGATCTCTTTGCTTTTGACAAATGTGAGCTGAAATTGTAAAAAGCAATCATGAGTTGGTGAAATCAGATTATCCCATCGCCCTGCAGGCCAATCTGGCACTGAAGCATTGTTTCTTTGGAGTTGTTTCCCCTCCTTAAGTACATGAAAGCCAGCCTTATTGATCAGAACTTCCAAGATGCCCTGCAGGCAGGAATAACAACATTACGCTCATGTTTATTACACTACCTCGAAATGTGATTAAAATCAACTGTTTGTGAGCCTACAAAGAAAGCATGTCTGAAAAGACCAGGGGAGAGGAACCATTCTGGGCAGCGTTAAGTGCACTCGTTTATTCTAAGGACAACACAGAATAGACCATAACCTTCTGTGCCCATAATCTTTTCATGGGGAAGTGGAACACTATTCACTGGAAACCAGAACTGAGGAAGTTCAAATGTCTTACATAGGCAGAAATTACATATGCAATTTCCATACTCATCTAAAAATAACTTTACACCCTTGCACCATATTCTTTAGATTGCTGCTGGAGAAGAAGTATACTTAATTCTTCCATCTATTTAATATTCTAATTTTTAAAAATGCAAGCCATTTGTCACTGCAGTGGATATCTTATAAATTGATCTAATTTATTTCAGTGATAATTTTTTTTCCTCCATGAAACACTGTAAAATCATATTAGAATTTTTCACAGCTAATTCTTTAATGCATTAAGTGACAGTGTTCTCTGCCTCCTCCACATAAACATAGAAGCAAGTCTATAATGTTGCAAACACAAAATGAAATATTTCCTTACAGATACTTAATATTTTTTATATGAGGAAAAATTAGTTTTCAAAATATACAGGGCATTTGGCACAAAATAATGGCTGTCCTACATGCGTAAAATAAAAGGCTGACTTCTCTATTTTATGTAAATACCACAGGACACTCAGGCATGAGTGGGTAATTCTTTTGTAAGAAAGTTTCCTGTAGATATACCTGCCTTGAAAAAAGTGAACGTGAAGCCACAAAAAGTCTGGCCTCAGTATGAAAAAAAAAAAATTTGTATGCAAATCTTTGGTGCATAAGGCCATCATTTCATGCTGTACACAACAGCTCTATTCCTGCCACTGTTATTTAGGAAGAATAATAGTTGAAATGGACTGAGTTGGAAGTTAAGCTTACTACTGGATTGTAGCTTAATTATGTGATAGATCCAAATAAAGAAGGCTGCTAAAGGATGCAGAACGTGTAGTAATGGGACCAAGGTTCTCTAACCTGTTTGCCTGGTGAACTGTACTTCTTGCACTCCAGACTTACAGGTTGTTCAGTTTCATTATTGTTAACTCAAGGTTCATCTTAGACACTGGTCCAAAAAAGAATAAAAGGCTTTGGAGTTACACAGACTGGGAAAGAGCAAGAAATACCTTGGGACAGCAGTGCCTTACTGGGAACTGGGAGAGGGCATGACTCAGAAGTAAAAACAATGCAAACTATGTTGATTAAAGATTGCTACTACGTATTTATTTGTTTAAAGCATGGAAACTATTTTCTTTCAAAACAGAGGACTAGGAACAAGACCCACACACAGCACCTCTATGCAGCTGTCTGTTGCACCCATCTCTTTAGCTCCATCCTGGTGCAACTGAAATGCACCAGGTACAGGTGTGACTTCCACAGGTGTGACTGCATATTTTCCCTTCATCCTCTCCATAACTTGAAGTTTCAAGACTTTTGTCGCTATTCCAGCATTCTGGACAGGACTGGACACCAGAGAGTGACCATTTGATCAATGGGGTGAGAATGAGAAAGGAAGGAATGAGACTTTCTCCTTTCTAACTCCTTGCCTCATCTCTGTCTGCTCAGCTCCCCTCAGGCTGCATGGAGCTATCCTCTCACTTCCTCTCCAACATCTCCATCCCAGAGGACATTGTGTACCTTCAGGGACTGCCAATTGCTCAGAGCTCCATCCCTGGAAAGCCAGGTTGGATGGGGCTCTGAGCAACCTGACCTAGTGGGAGGTGTCCCTGCCCATTACAGGGGGGGTGGAACTAGATGGTCTTTAAGGTCCCTTCCAACCCAAAGCATTCCTGACAGGCACACCGTTCCGGGCCAAAAGAGCACAGGACTGTGACACCTCAGGTCACAGCCAGGACTCAGGGCAGGTAATCAAAACACACCGGTATATGCTGGTGTGACTGCAGTGCAGACAAGTCTGTCACAGCTGAGCCTGGGGCTGCAACCCAGTGACGCCTCCACCTCCTCCGAGTGCAGCTTTGAGATAAAGCTGGAAATCACCCCAAATCACCGGCCACACTCCTTCCAGATATCACCCTAATTCCATGAATTAGAAATACACTACTTGTCTCAGCAAGATGGAAGGAGCCTACCAAAAAACCATGCCTCATTTGCAGTATCTGGCTGTAGAAATTCACTTATTGTTAAATGAGAATAAACAAGGACAGACATCCTCCACACGGGTTTCTATGGAAATCTCACAAGCAGCTCCCCTTGTCTGAAGATGCCATGCAGGAAAGCTCTGTTCCTATTGATTTTGCAGTGCTATCAATGGCTCAGAATTACTGCTGCTACAGATCACACTGCAGCTGCTTTCATGCCTGAAAATTGTCATAATCCTACCAAGCAAAGCACTTTCAAGTGCACCAAAACACTGGATATAAAGATGGAAAGGGAAGGGAAGGGAAGGGAAGGGAAGGGAAGGGAAGGGAAGGGAAGGGAAGGGAAGGGAAGGAGCTAGGGTGAATTGATGCCAATCTGCAGACTACAAGACCCACCCCATGACTGAAACATAGCCAAGCTGAACAATACTTAATTTTGTAATACAACAAAGTCTGTCTCTACCTCATAGGAGGGAAAGGTTCAACTCCACAGGTAGTGCACAACACTGGGACTTAGGAGACACAACCTTGATTTCCAGAGGAGTCCTGTAATGTGGAAAATGGTCCCCTATTTTATAGGGAAGCATTTATAAGGGTAGATTTATGAGAATAATTCCAAGTTGCCTCAATACTGGGGTTGATACAGGGCATATGAGGAGATATGAGTTCTCCAGCACAAACACTGAGAGTTTTTGAAAGGTTATTTTATTGGAAATGTGTGAGTAATTCTACACCAACAGTATAGTAATGCTACTCTTCAAAATCCAGGCCCTGTAAACCCACAACATCACACATTCATTGATTCACCACGATCAGACGCAAAAATCACCAGAATCTTTCCCAGAGACAGCACTTCTCACCTGGTGTATTCTGAATGTCCCAAAACCACTCAGGGGCAGTGAAGGGGAGTGAGGACAGTCTGACACCATTAAACTTTTAACCTTTCAAACTGAGGCCACGCTGTATGTGCCATATGGGGCACACCAGAACAAAGGCAGAGAAAGTTACCTGTTACTGTTGAAAAGGAAACTGTTTTCTGGATGTGCTGTTTCCCTACTTACTAATTTCTTTGACAAAGTGCATTTGCCTTTCATGGATCCACCATCAGGTTTAAAGTGTACCAATACTAACCTATTAAAGCATTCCTTCATAAAATCCGTGTTAATCCACCCTACTGTACATGGTGTGGGACAGCTACTTTGTGGGAAAGACGATTAACTCATTACTGTAGTGTTCAAGCAGGTACTGAGTAATGGGGGAAAATCTTCCTAGAAAATCCCTACGTTTTTCTGATTTTAAGTGGGGAAATAATTTTAAGACTTTTTTGCTCATTATTCTAATACACATCAGTAAAGTAAGAGAATTCTCAATATATCCTTACTAAAGTTCCAATGTAATGGCATCCTAATGCTGTGATTATTTTTACTGTTTCACTGATGGAAAGCATAATGTTTTCTAAACACAGTTGAATAATTAAATCTGGTAATGGCCACCTTAGCTCTCAGTTTTTCAGCTAAAAGTCTCTCTGGCAGGTAAAAATGAAACTGTCAATGAGAGATGCAATACATTTCTGCCATGAACATAGAATAAAATCTCCCTTCCTCACCTCTTTTTTCTTCCTCAACCCTGATTATCCTTCTGTCGGAATTTTTGTGCACATCATAGTATTTAAACAAGTTTTAAAACACAGTTAAAATGTGCTCAGTTACCTCAGACTGACCAGAGAAGCCACTAATGGGCAACAACATGTAGAAGGCTGAGAATGGAAGAACTGTTTCCTTTCACAGACTAAGGATCTGAAAATTTTAAAATGCCACTGAAAATATAAAAAAACACCAACAATGCTATTCAGTTGCAGAACCTTAAATTCACACAAAACAGCAAGAATACACAGTGTGGATCACAAGCCTACATTTATTTCTTCTTCAGTGTTGTCTAATACCATAACATCAGTAATTTTCTGCTTGTCAGCTACTGTGTTTTATCTTTCCATACTTTCTTTCATAACCCTTCTTGTAGAACACTTGGTGCTGGGGTGAAATTGTGTTTATGTATTTTGTCATTTTCAGGTAAATGTTTTTAATTTCTTTTTCATCAATTCTTTTTTTTATCCCTTGTAGGAAAAAAAAAACCAAACAAAAAAACACTTGATTCAGCAAAGATCTTAACCAAAAGAGAATGAATATTTTCTATTCCAGAGTACATTGTCCAACTGAGACCAAACCACTTACTGGTCTCAATGGCACTACTGTCTAAATGCCTTCTACAGATGCAAGCCTTGTTCTGAAGGGCACAAAGAGAGTTTCTCATGGACAATGTTAGCAGAAACACAGTGGGCAGGAAGTGGGAATTCTATCCTCTGAGTGGATGAATCCACTCCTCTGTAAACACCCACTGGAATTTTCATGTCCAAAGCCTATTGTAGTAAACATTTCTTCCTCAAAGTAATGCCTTCCCCCAAAACAAAGGCAGAAAAAAATTAATGAATATAAGCACAGGGTTAGAAACACAGCATCTTCCCTCCCACTACATATTAAAATGAGTAGCACCAGTTAAGATCACGATAGTTTGATACCACCCAGTTATGGAAACATCCAAGGTAATTACAAGCATTTTATAACAATTGACAATTTTGTTAGTCAATATGCAAAACAAATTCCTGTTAAATAAATGGTGATCTTCAACTGAAAAAGTATGTGAAAAAATGTTGCTTCTAAATTATGATCAATGTCATCACCACAAATACCAACAACATCAGCACTGGTGTTCCCAGGAAATACATAATGCCTCTCCCATGCTTGGTTTTGTTATGCTGGATATTTAGGGACATGTCCTAACTACCTGGCTATTTCTTTTGCTTGTTGGGGTAAGTAACACTCGTAAGACTTCAGCAGCAAAACAGCAGAACACATTATGAAAGAGGAGGCAAATGGAACCTGGTATTTTTGCTTATTTGCAAGTATTGTACAAAACATCCATTACACTTTGGATGGGGTTCTGATCGGTTTTTTGTCCCCGCTGTAAATTTTTGTCATGTCAGTCAGCTTGCTAGAAGTACGCTGGGAACTCAGAGCTCTATGAAACACTGCTATTTACTTCTGCATCCCCAAAAATGCTGTTTAGGAATCTCTGGTACGAAAAGATGATATTATCACTGATTATCAGCTTTCTGGTTGGACCCAGAAAGAAAGCAGAAAGGAAGTGGGTAGATGGGACCCAGCACAGGGCAAATGTAAAAAGATAAACAGAGGATACCTTTTAGGAACCAAATGTTACATTCCTATAGGTCAAATCCCAGGTAAATTCAGAAGTAACAGTAGGAATAAAAAACTCTATTGAAAATTACTCCAGATTTACACAGGTCAGACTGATTCTATCTTATACCAACAACTGTGTGTTTGACAGTTTATCTGACACTACCACCCACCCGCAGCTTGGCGTGCTGTCAAAACAAACAGAGCAGTATACAACACAAGTTGTGCTGCCAGGATAGCAAGCAAGGAAAATCTGCATTTCCTCATTATTGAGTCTTTCACTCAGAGCCCAAAGCCAAGGCGTAGGTAGCTCGAGGGGAAGGCTGTCGATCACACACTGCGGAGCTGGAGATGCCAACACGCAGTGCTTTTCCATGGAGAGAAGGAAAAAAAGCCTTAATAATATGTCATATGTTTTATTTCTATATAAAGACCAATCACTGCTATTTTTGCACCCCAACTATTGCTACAATTTGTGGCCCTTGGACTCCTCCATAAGTGCAACAGAAAACAGTGCTGTTTCCTGCACATGGCTGGCAAACCTAAGCTTTGATTTTGTGGAACCACGCAATCCCCTTTTTCTAGATAAGAACAAGCATCTTTTTTATGTGGAAATAAGAACTATCTATGTCACGGAATAATAATCTTAAGTGTAAGTCAATTACGTCTGTTTTTCCCTTGTGCTTCGTACTTGTAACACAATGTGCTGAAATTTCTTCCAAAAGATATTTGCATACAAGATTTTTTGGACTTCCCTGCTTCTGGACATACTTCTCCGTATCTGATGCCTCTCTGGTTTGCACTGCGTAGACAAACATTATTAATTCTCCATGCCATCTTCTGGTAAACTTGGCTTCCATGCAAGAGGCAGGCACATGAATATATCCCAAGGAAAAACGTTAAAGTATTTTGCTTATACTCTTCTTTTTTTTTCCTTTCCAAATTTGGAACTATTTAAGCTTGAATTTTCAGGGTGTGTTTTCCAGGGTGTGTTTTTTGCGATTCTCTTCTCCTGTAAAATCTTCACCAAAATTGACTGTCTTTTTGTAAATATCTAGGGAAAAGATATTATTTGATTTTGAAAACTCATGCCCTTTTTTTTAATTCCTATTTTGGAAGTTCTAGCAGCAACTTGAAATTTGGCAAGGAGGTAACCTTTGAGTCAACACAGCACATTTTGTTATCCAAGCGAAAATAGGCCCCAATAAAGTCACTTAGAAAGTTTTGAGAATTTACAGGTCACTCTTAGGCTACAGTAATTTTCCAGATTTGACCAGCTGAAATATCTGAGGTTTCTGTCAAAACTCTCCAAGCACTTACTGCTGTCTAGTTGTTAATGAGCAATGCCCAGGGAGTGACTGAGCATCCAGGACCTCCTTACAACATTACTTCAGCTTGCTGTGTTTCAACAAATAAAGCAATTGCATAGCCTAAACCAAAATGCACAAGTAAAAGGTCAAAATCAATCCAAACAAGCATTCTTCAGTTCAGTAGAAAAGCCTATAAATAAAAAATGGGAACAATATTCAAGCCACATAAATAAAAACTCCCTGTGGGTATGGGGAAAGTCTTTAAGTTCAGGCATCAGTTTATTTAATATGCTTTGGTATAAAATGCTATAATTAATATTAACTGTATTACAGGGGACATTAAGAGTGACACAAACATGTGCCTGGGGCTTTTACTGGCCACAATCCACATTTTTAACATGCAAGCCCAGGTGAAGAGAGGAATCCATAGCAAGCTCTGCAGCTCCCTCTCTGTAGGGGTCCAGAGGCATTTGCTGATCAGCCTGGACAGTTTGAACAAAATTCCATAGGGTACAGCAGGAAAATCTCAGAGGCAGAGGTCACCAGAGCAGAGTTCTTCTTCCAAAAGCTTCCCCATTGTGAAGCACTCTTTGCAGAAGCTCCCTCCATCCCTAGATTGCAGTTCCCTACAGGCAGAGTCAATCCTGTGTCCCTGGAATGACCACCTACAGGTGTGTGCATGCAGAGGCCAGGAGCGTGGGTGAGAAGGGTGTGTTAGGCTGTCCAGAAATTGGCTCTCAGGACCACACTTTGCTTTTAGGAATAGATAATTCCAGAGCTGCCAGTCAGGATTTGAGCTTCATTTCACAAATAGCGGACAAATTGTTTTTAAAGCCACATCACGGCAGGGAAGCTCACACTTAATGTAACAAGCACCTTGCTTATACCTCACACACATTTCATGTATTTCTAGTGAAGAACCAGTTTATCCCAAAGTTTCCTGTCCTTTCTTGCAAGCACCAGGTAGTGAGTCTTTAAAATACAGTAGAAGGAGAGGAGACAGTAATCTTACCAGATGAGTTAACTGCAAATTTAACTTCAGAGACACAAAAACAGCGAGCCAAGATTGGAGCCAGAGAGATGTCCCAGGGAAATCCTGTCCGTACTGGAGCATGTTTTACTATGTATCCCACCAGAAGCCAAACTCTAGATACAGATTGCTTTATTTTTGAGACCAGAAGCAGCACTGTCTAATCCCTTGCAGAACGGAGGTGTAGGCATATTGGTTCAGGAATGGTAGTGACAGGGAAGCTGTGCTAAAAAAACCAGACCAGAGGCTGATCAGAGTTATAAACCCCAGCTATGAATGGCAGTGTAGAGTAAAGATGGATTAATTATTAAATAGGCCGTTTACAGTCTATTTTAAAAAGGCTGCTATCTTAAAATGATGCCTGTTCTAATTCACAGCAAGCAAACACTGATCTCTGTGCCACTGACATAGGGTTTCCATTGGCATGAAAAATGTTCCAGTACCTCAGGAGTGCTGGGACATGTTTATTTGTCTTCCTCATGCCACTGACAAATTTTCAGGGGCTGTGAACACCATGAAATTTTCTGCTTGGCTCCGTTTCAATCCCCACACCAGGTTTTGGTCCAAGTGTTCTGAAGTAACTTACTGATTTCGTGATTAGTGAGGCAAGATACCACTTAGAAATGCTCAAAGCAATTTCTGAAACACTGCAACAGGCAGGGAACCTGGAGAAGCAAGGCACCCTGAAGGGAACTAGAGCTTCTCAAAGCTCTAAGAACCATATTAAGAGGATGTCGCCATCAGCTGCACACAGAATGGGTGGTAATTCCCTAAGGACACTGTGTGCATTACAGGAACCTTGAGGATGAAGACCAAATGTCTCATGCTAGCAGGAAAATTACCAGGCATCTGGCAAAACTAAAAAGCAAGGAAATCTAGGTCCAGCTTCTTTCTTTCTGTTTGGTGATATTACAGATTATTTGCATAATTACATATTTACAAATAATTATTTAAACAGTTACTGTTCTTTTAGTAATTGAAATAATGTAATTAAGTAAACCATTTGCTGTTTCACACATTAATTCACTGCAGACTAACAAAGGAAAGCCTCTGACTCCTTCTCAATACTAATAAAACCTAACTTTACCTACAGCAATAATGGCTGTAGAATCCGTGAAGTCACACAGTCACAAAGCTCACCTTTTCTGAATCATTAGTGAAGTAAAGACTGCCTGAAAACTGAAACGTGGCCAAAGCTGCCAACACAGTATGACCTGATGGACAAACTAAATACTGCTGGATTTTCTCCAACACAGCAACATTCTCATCTTAGGAAACATAAACATAATTAATTAATGGGATGTTTTTCAAGCACAACGATGAGGGGCCACGATGCAGTTGCCAGTGTCAAAGTAGATCTGAAGAGTATTTTGGGAAGTGTTGCCCAGTAAAGTGTGAGGAGTCCATGGCACTGGAGGACTTGGGCTGCCTCTAGTACAGCTCTTCTCACAGCGACAAAGCCTAACCTACAGATATTCACAGATGTGTTCTCTGCAGCATTTTCCAAAAGAAAACAACTGCCACCACTGCATGAGCAACCTAAAAGAAACCACGTCAAAATACCATCTTTCTCGGGATGCAGCAATCCCAGCCTGTATCCCTGCATTCTCCCGCACCTGTGGACAGTGCCAAGTCAGTTTTCCTACAGACTCCCTCCCGCTGCGCACGAAGTACAAACCAACGCACGGAGCAGCAATTTCGCCCTAACACAGCGACGGGGATCATTTTCCCCTTTCTTTCCCCCAAATGCACCTGAAGCCCTGGACACCCGACGCTGTGGCTGCCCATTGCCACCCCCGCGCCACCCCCCGGCACCGATGTCGCAGGACGCGCCCCGGGACCGCTCCTGGCGGGATGCCCCGGGGAAGGCGGGCGGGTGCGCGGCGGCCGCGCCGTTGCCCTCGGACCCACCTGAGATGCCGGCCCCGATCACGACCACGTCGTATCTCTCGGCCATGGCGCTATCCCCGCTGTCCCTCTCCCGCCTCCGGCCACAGCCGCCGCTCCGTCCCGGCTCCGCCGCTCGGACAGCGCCGTCCCGCCCGCCCCGGCCCCGCCCCTGGGCGTGGCTCCGCGGCGCTTCCACCAATGGGCGCTGTGCAGAGGCGGGGCTTCACCTGGCCACGCCCTGCAGGTCCTCGCCCTGCGCCCGCGAGCTGCGGCCCGACGGGGCGGGGGATGCTCGGGAAAACCGGGAATGCCGCATCCCAGTGCGCGCGGGGCTGGGCCCGCCTCGGTGCCGCCTCGGTGTCGCACCACGCCGGGAGGGATGGAGGCAGGCGGGCGGCACGTGCCTGTAGCAGGATGCAGCGTATGAACCACCCTGCGCTCGCTCAACCCCGTGTTAGTAACTCGCAGTTACTAAGACTCGCGGAGCCACAGGTTAAGGGCAGCATAAAAGCCCCGTCTACTACTAGAATCAAGTTGCACTTGATCCATTAGCCAGGGAACAAAGGGTTAACCTTTCCAAGGAAGTATTTTCCCAAAGACAATGCCTGAAATAGCAATTGGTTGCCAAAATTCTGCTTGTACTGAGCTGCTATTACTGCTCTGGAACACATGATGGATGTGGTTTTTATCTCCATGCGTTTTACAGCTCGTACAGGTTTTATTGCCAAAGTGTAAATGTCATCGCTGTGAAGGGAAAAGAAAAAATAGAGAGGCCGTCCATGCCCTTCCAAGTAAGCACAGAAGACCTTTACAATTCACATAATTACAGGAAAACCTAATACTGTTTCATGTTAAACATTGGTATAAGTTCTGAGAGTAGCCCAATTCTGCAACCATGTTTCATGCCTGAGTATGATAAAAGAATCCAATGAGACTCCAATAGTATTTAGCCAGTGCCCTTGGAAATGAGTTAATTTTCTTACAGAGGGAAAATATAGGACCTCTGGTTTGTGTTATTTGTGGCAAATGAGTGAAGTGTAGACCTGTTGGAGTGAGTCCACAGGTGGGCTACAAAAAGCGTTTGGAGCACCTCTCCTATGAGGAATGTCTGAAAAAGAGTTCTGTTTTTTCAGCCTGGAGAAGAGAAGCCTCCAGAAAGAACTTACTGAGGCCTTTCAGTACTTAAAATGGGACTATAAGAAATGTGAGGACAGACGTTTTAGCGGGGCTGTTATGATAGGACAAGGAGTAATGGTTTTAAACTAAAAGAGACCTGATTTAGGTTTGATATAAAGAAGAATTTTTTGCAACCAGGGTGGTGAAACACCGAAACAGGTTGCCCAGAGAGGTAATGGATGCCACACCCCTGGAAACGTTCAAGGTCAGGTCGCTCTGAGCAACGCGGTCTTGTTGGAAATGTCCCTGCTCATTGCAGGGCGAGTGGACTGGATGAGCTGTAAAGGTCCCTTCCAACCCAAACCATTCTGATTCTCTGACAGCAGTAACCGAGTGCAGAAACATCTATAAATCACTAAGCAACAGTAGGAGAAACAGAATAATGGCTCTTCCTCACCAATAAGAACAGGTACTTTACAGAGTAGATGTGCAGAGCTGAGTGAGTGTGTTGCAATATCTGCAGACACAGAAGTGCCAGACACTGCAGCAAGCCAGAACAACACGATCCCTGCTGCTCTGGGGGATCTTCTGCTGACACAGAAGCTCATTACCCCTGGGATTGCTTCCGCTCCCGTGCCAGAGTAAAGGGAGCAAAAAGGAAAAAAAAAAAACCCACAGACAGTGAGAGTGGTATGGATTCTGAAACGGAAAACTCAATGTACCGACGCCCCTTTGTGTTTAATAGGAAAAAAAGGCTTTGTTTCTTGAGGGAGATAAGGACACCCACTCCCACAGCTCTGCTGGCTCCAGTGAGCAGGTCACAGGGAATCTGGCGAATAAAAAGCTTCACCAAGGGGCACCGCCCTCCAAATTCAGAAGCCAAGTTTGGAGGAAAGCAGCAAAAACATCCTTTGAGATAACAGCAGGAAACTTGTGTGTATCTAGATAACTTGCTGATAGATAAGCTTGCCAACAAGTCTCTAGTGCTAAAAGGGGCCGTAAGAGTCTCTTTAAAGAGAAACAGAGATCGAAGTGGTTCTACCTAGAACAATGCAAACAGTGAGAGATAACAGTGTGAATTGTACACGTTGTTGTTGGTTCAACCCTTGTAGCAAAGACTGAAAAAATTCCTAAGAGGTTACCAAGGGTTACCTCAGGCTTTGGCAGACTCCAGAGGTGGCAATGCCTGTCATGTAACTGCTTAGTCCTTGGCATCTGTACGATACAAATAAGAGACATCAGAATAATTCTACCTCAACTCAGACCTGCCGACATTTAGGATTTGTTAAAGAACCCTAAGCAGATGCTAAAGCCTTGCTTAAGAACAACATGATAAACCCAATACGGTTGCTGAAAATGCAAGAATCAGGGAAGGAAGAAGATGATGTGTCATATCGAGAGTGATCCTCCTAAATGGGATGACCACGTTTTTAAAAATAAATATGAAACATGTCAGAAATCAACAGAAAACAAAGGGATGCCAAAACTTACAGTAAAGGAAATTCCAAGCAGATAAAATTTAATTTGGAAATAAATCAGTTGTTGCTCAGAACAGAGTTGAATAAGGAAATGCTCACCAATGGGCCCTATTCATTATGCAGTATAAAAAACAAGGGAACAACACTGAAGGGTGAACATAGGAAGCATTTCCTAGCAATATCTCTGGTTCATTTATGTCTGTTCCAGTGAATGAGTTGTAGCAATAATTTGCTGAGCTTGCAGAATGTGCAGGATCATTAATGTGAAGGTATAGAAAGTCACAGAACAGAGGCAGACTTTCAGACTTGCCAGGAAAAAAACATCAAAAGTTTTTGAGAAATACAGTGGAATATCAAGAGCAAAGCTTTCACTTGAGATCATATCTGTGCCAGCAACAATAAAAATTGTTGGGTAGCCCTAAGACTGGGCAAAAATGGATCAACTTGTTATCAAAGAACATGAAGAAATGGATCCAAAGGTAGGTAGCATCACCAAGTCCTTTATTGTGCTACAAGTGTTTTGCTTTCAGTTTTGCCAACTACTAATGAGAGGAAGCCAAACTTCTCAGGTCATGCCATCAGGAGTCACAGTTAAGGGTTATTTTACATCTGCTCAATATGCCAGATGATGAGTAAAATCAGTCATAATCATGGTGAAAGACACAGATGTTTTGCACTTCTTCTTGATTTCAATGTTACTTATTTTGCTGATGCATCCAAAAATTAGAACACAAACATAGGGAAAATCACTAGCATTAAAATAAAATGTTTTTGTAAAAATAAGAATTATTATCTGTTGTACATCTATGTATACAGTACAGGATTTTTAGTTAATTATTTGTTTTATGAGTGTATTTTGAGAGATAAATAGAACCTAAGTGCTGTAAGCGAAGAACACATTATCCCTAGAAGACTGATTGTCATTATTAAGGTCATAATTACCACCACTTAACCACCTCTAAAGTCATGTAATTCTTGTATCATAATGATACCAACAGAGCTTCTCTAAAATACCCTAGAACATGTCATCTTAAGTGTTGCTGTCAGCTGAAATCTTTGCCATTAACTCATCATCTGTGTTGATTAGCACTCTGCTCTGCACGCACAAAGATGAGCTTCCCAGGGAGCACCAGAGCCTTTTGCAAAGCCTGAATCACATAAATTTACATGCGCACACATTTTAATTCTGGTAATTATAGGGTTAGCACTCTGGGTTGCATCAAGCTGGAAATATGAAAAATTCTGAAAAATAAACTCTTAGAGACAGCGACTCAATCATTCTGTGGGGAGCCCATTTGTGGGGCAACAGTGCACACGGCTGTGCACATGGAGTAACTCCAAACCTCAGATGTGGGTGATACTGTGTTTTCTAAGAACAGTTTTCTATTTTGGAACAGTATCTTAGGCCATCTTAGGCTAAATTTAGGGTCAACAAATATTTCTATAAAATGTTTCAGACTTTAGAGCACTTTCCTCTGAAACGAATTCCAAACAAACAACCACAGATCAAAGAATGTTCAAGGGTTTTATGCAAGAGGAAGGAGAGAATACATGTATTCCCAAACAGCAAGGAAGGGGTAGCCCAGCCTCCCGCCCAAAGCTGATCCAGGGCTTGTCTAGTTTGAAGGCACTGAAGGATGGAAAATCCATAAGCTCTGTGGGTTTCAGGATCTGACCATCCTCAGAGTGAACCCTTTTTTACCCCTCATACTGCGTTGGGATTGCCATGTCTCCAGGTAGTGCCTGTCGCCCCTGTTCCATCACAGCATGCTCTGGGTGCTTTTGTCTTTGGGAACTTCTTCTGTTGGAGGTATTTCAAGAAGCATTAAAAACATGAGACTATACAGTAGATCTTGAAATAAAACATCATGATCCCACGTCCTCAGTGAGTCCCTTAGAGAATATTCCTACAATCCCTCTGCCTCTCTCTGGTGCCCCAAATACACAGCTATCTAGATAACTGGAATGCTCCCAGCTGGGGATTCACAAACAGATTGTACATCATGTTGGTAAAAATTGCTAAGAATCAAATTGGTAAACTGTGGACAGCACTGTAGAGTATTAATTTGCATTTTTATTCACTAGGATGCATATTCTTAGCTTTTCAAGATCACTTTCTTACTTAGATGTGTACTCAAAACCAACATAAACAATCACCAGTCTGACGTTGCAGAACAGTCTTCCCTGGTATGAAATATGGTTTTGTACACAACGATGGCTGTGGCATATTTATTCACCACTGCTCATTTTTACTGGCGTGTTTTCTACAGTTACAGTGATCTCACGCTTCCTGACCAGCTCTATTTCAGGCACTGTGCTAAGCTCTAATCAATTAATAAGCATCTTGAAGTAAATTATCATCACTCATGGATATTAGTGTTTGATTAGTTCATTTTACCTTATAATCACAACCAGGAGTCTTCTGATATATAAGCACAGACAATAAAAATTCATTGCCCACCCTCTTCTTGATCCTTGTGTCCCACTCCCTCAGTTACCGAGCATCCAACAAACCTCCTGGTGTGCCTGTGCTGAGTGCAAGAAGGTGGCAGAGGGACATGGAAGGGCATGGAGGAGTGGGATGCTCCGAGCCAGCCCCCAGCACTGGTGGAGGTTCTGCTCTTGAGGGACTGACTGGTGCTGGACCTCCTTATCCACTTTCCATCCCACACGTGGCTCCAATGATCTTCGTTCCTGTAAGCACTGGAAGCAGAAGGCATCTTTATGTGCCTGCACTGCATTTGGGGCCTGGAAACTTTAAGCAGTGATACGAATATCGAAAGGAAGAAGATGGACCAGGCTCTTCTTGGTGGCGCCAAGCAACAGGACATGAGGAAATGAAGGAACAGATGCACAGAGAGTTCCACCTGAACGTGAGGGAGAACTTCTGCACTGTGCAGTGACCGAGCACTGGGACAGATTGCCCAGAGAAGATGTGGAGTCTCCTTCACTGGACATATCCCAGAACCACCTGGACACAACCCTGTGCCCTGTGCTCTGCGATGACCCCACTTGAGCAGGGAGGTTGGGCCAGAGGAGCCACTGTGGTTCCTTCCAGCCTGACCCATTCTGTGATTCTGCAGTGGGGAAAACAGGCAAGTCCATGTTAGGAGTCTTCTTAAAGCCATGAAGAAAACATCAACTACTACGACTTTAATGTCCCTAGGTAAATCTACTAGAATTTATTTAAAACATTAATTCAAATTTCAAAGTGCTCCTCTACAACTAGGAACAGAAAAACAAAATAAAAGCATGAGACTTGCTCCCTCAAGAGCAATGACCTCACCTACACGCAGTGAAATTATCTGTTACCCCAGAGAAACCTCTTATGTACTCCCTGGACAAAGTTTCACTACTTCAAAATGCCAAAAGACATTTTGACTCTAGAGAAAAGTGGAATAAAATTTTAAGTATTTTTTACTAGCACCAAAGTGTTAGGTAAATATTTTCTGTATTTGCAAGGATACGAACAATAATTTCATTTTGTAAAATATTTCCAACTCTTTATTTCATTTTATAATGCAACATAGGCCTTTGGGGTACAAAATTTAGAACATCATTTGAGAAAGAGACTGAATTACCTCATTCAAATTTTAAAGTAACTTCTCTTCAAAATTGTGCCATCTGACTAAACCCATTATTGATCTTTTAACAGCATCAAACGCTCCTGTTTGTATGTCTCAGAATTGTCAAATACTTTTAAATGAAGATAATTTTTCAATTATTTTCAAAATTTGAGCATCATACCGATGAGCACTAAGCAGGCTTCATCAGTGGGTGAAATACAGCACAAATCTCCAGGTGCCAGCAGCCAGATAGGCCCAGGCAGGTCTCACACAAAGTGGCTGTTTTGTTCAGAGTCAGGGGAATTTGCTTCCCAGTGTTAGAAGACACATGCACGTCACTTCAGGAAGAAGTGAAGTGCAATCAGCCCATTTTTTCTCCAGACTTCTCCCACACACAGCTTTTCTGAAAGAAAACAGTGATTTTTAGACCTCCGTATAATTTCATAGCTGATCAAGGTCCATTACAGTGGCTCCAACAGATTCCAGACCACCTCTTGATAAACATCTCCTGGGGCCTGTGTGATCACAAAATATAATTGTTGCCTTTAAAAATGTACAATCCCACTGTGTGGGAGTGAGGGTTTTTTACAGAAGATGTGAAAGAAACATAGCTTCAGATACATCTCCTGCTAGTAAAATAAATAGATGTAATTCAAGTTAAAGTTAGCCCATATGACTAAAAAAATTATGCTGGTAACTCATTTTTAATCTCTTTAGCTCTCTCTTTTTTGTCTTTAATTATGTGCATTAGCTCAAATGCCAGTATCAAGACAGAAGTTTTTCTCTCTAATTTATCTTCATGACTCATTCACCTATAAGATGAGTTTATTGTAATAACTATGGGATAATATATATTCACTCCATGCAGTAAGATTTAAAAAATATGTATGTGTCTGTATTTGCTTTCAAATAAAAGAAGCCCTGAAATGTTTTCAACAAGCTTAAATTAAATAAATCCTTCAGGAACCTTAGTTTGACTGACATTTGCAGCTCCAGTAGGAAGTCAGTAGGGGAGAGACTGCAAGGGAGGTGTAGAAGAAGGGCTTCGGGTACTCCTCAAACCTCTGGAGTTCCTTCATCCCCTCTTGGTGGGGGAAGACCTTGCTGGGCAGCACACGTGGTGCTTTCAGGGCACAACAGGAGCAAGGTGGATGCAAAGTGGCCATGCAAGGTGTCCAGAGCACGGGCTCACGTTCAGAAGATACTGCCCCAAACAGCTGTCACAGATGTCTGCAGGACTTTTGTGCAAAAGTCATGCAAAGACCCCAGGAAGATGTGTAGGTGACAGCAGGGAACAGCCGTGGCAGAGCAGCCTTAGCTCTGGAAATGGGGAGAAGGGTCTGTATCCTCTCTCCCATACAGCCCCTCAGCAGGGCATGGATTTAACATTTAACCCGCACATCTCAGACCTCTGACTCTGTCACTGTGTACCAGGCTTACCCGATGGTATTTCTGAGTGCATATTAAATTGACTTAACTCCACTCTTAGTTTAGCAGCTCCTCTGGATTTGCCCAGACTCCCTTTTCAGTCTTTAGACACCATATGAGTGCAAACACCTTCCAACCTTTGGAGGGGAGAGGGGTGGTATTGCACAACGTGTGTCCCAGCCAGTGAATAGGACTTTATGGGGAGACCTGAACTTTGCTCATGTTCTTTAGAGCCCATGAAGCAGATTTATACTGGGCAGTGTCATATCTGCTATCAAATTTACTCTGTGCCCTTCACCACCATCCCACTATCAGATAATTTTTATGCATCTGGCTTTAAAATGCACTTTCAGTGGTATTAACTAAATAGTCCTTTAATTACCAGCTCCATAAAAAAGTGGTTTGTATATAGCTCATGGATTGCTGGTATCATTTGATGTTAGATCAAAGCTTGTATAAGGGATAACAACAATCTCAACACGAGAGCACATTTGGAGAACAGGTATTGGTTACAGATCACAAAGCCTGGCTGCAGTTTGAACAGAATTTTAGAACGAGGGCTGCCATTATAGGGGCATGGGGAGATCAGTGAAGATCATTAGTGAAGACATCTAAATAGCAAAGGAGATTTGATCTGAGAGAAAGAAAAAACCTGGTGGAAACACCACCAGGAATAAATAATCCACTTATAACCATCAAACCCCAGCCAATAACAAAAGAAAAACAGAAAAAACCTATCAAAATCTTTGCTATAACTAGATCAGAGAAATTTGTCATGCCCTCTCACTGTCTATCACGTAAAACAGCATTGGAACCTACAGAAGGCATCCAAAAAGAAATAAAGGTTGCTCTCCGTTGCACATCCTGTATGGGATGCAGTGAACTGAAGCCATGGACACAAGATTAATCTCTCTTCTAGGTAATTGACTACTTCACTGAACACCTAAAACCCTCAGCACTCCTCCTGAGAAGCAAATTTAGTGCAGGGGGTTGGGAGATGAACAGCCCTTCCTGCCAGCCCTCCTCTCCCTGTGCACTGAACTTCACAGTCAGGCCCAGCCCTGAGTTCCACCAGGCAGAAATCAGTCACACAGACACAATTCCCCATCCCTGTCAGGCAGCGAGCTGAGAAGGGCAGAAGAGCTCATTTCCAAGGTACCATTTCTTCTTTTCTTTAAAGTCCTTCACTGGAAGTTGCCCTGTAGATGCAGCACAATTTCTAGTGTGACCCAAGGAATCACATTCTTGTAGGAAGTAAATGGTATTAATTGCCTGTTTTTCTTTTTGCAAAACCGAATAGAGAATCTCAGATCCTAACATCATGATCATTCCTAAAACTGACTTAGGGGGAAGCACATCCTCCCTCACACAATTGCTCAAATTTGGATGATCAATTATTAGAAATTGACCAGGGCAATGAATTAGCAGTTTTTATAATTAAGATCTGTTAATAAATTGGCTGAAGTTAAAATAATGAAAATTGTTAGTAATTTCACTGACCTCTGTTGTAACTCTGCTGTCTCAGCAGTATTGATGATACAACTATTGCTTATCTAGTGGTATCAAACATTCTCTAGAATACTATTGATTACTTCTGTTTCATGCAACTTAGTAACATATTACATTTTCAGACTGCTTCAGAGAAAAAATATCTTAAACTGGATCTAGACTTAAAAAATGCCTCAAACTGAAAATAATCTCTGATCAAGTCTGCCAATGTGCTTCCTGTAAAAGAAAAAACAGGAGTGCTGTGATGCAATCAATCCACACCACCCTATGCAGTTTCTCAGAGCCCTGTTTAGCAATGGGCACCACCAATTTCAAAAGATAGCTCCATACAGTGCCAGAAGACAAGTGGAAATCCCTACCTACACAGACTTTCTTGATTAATAAATACGCGTGCAGCATTCAATTGCACAGAGCCAGCAGTGTGAGTCTGCAGGGCCTCACAGGGTTACCCACGATACAGGCAGAGTGAAGCAAAGTTAAATTTGTAGTGCCAGGGCAACAGAGAGGAAGGACAGGAAAGCTGCTCTCCGGTGTGAGCTGCTTGCTCCTTGCCTCAGTGATTTATCTCGAGCCGAAAAGCCGAGCACAGATGTGAGTGAGGTTTACAGCAGAAGGAGGCAGCTGTGTTTGTATTCTGCCTTTGGCACCCACTCCAGGACAGAGCTGCACTCCTGGTGCCAGCACAGGTGCCCAGACAGGGTGGCAAAGTCCTTGCTGTCACCAGACCCTGAGGCTGCTTGTTCCTCCACAGGGCTGGAAGCGTGGGAAGCAGCAGCAGGCAGGATTGCAGGTACCCTGTGCTCCTGAATCACTAGAAAAATGTGCTGCCTGTAGTCTCTTTTCTTAATGAGTCATTTAAGAGACAGGGTGATTGGTGTAATTTTAGAAATATTTTTGGGTATCTCTGAAGGAACTGTGAAAGCGGTTTCCAATCTTGTGAGAAGTGTTATGAGCTACAGGCATCACTATGAGTTCTACCCTCATCCTACACCTGTGAGAAGAGGACTGAAGGAAAAAACAGACAGGGGAGTGTACGTTTTCTTTGTTCTCACAGCAGGAGAGAAGCCACCCGATGCCAGTCTGGACAGGCATGGATGGGCTGGGCTCCATCAGCAGCCTCCACAGGGATGCTTTTCCCCAGAAAACCCCTCTGCCCACCAGTCTGGGTAGGCAGTGCCAGGGGAGGCAGCAGGGACAGGGACCAGCATCATCAGTCCAGGGTGACTTGATTCCCACCCCAGGGTTTGGAACGGGAGGCGTCTGGCTGAGAGCAGTGATTCCCAACACCTTCTCTGGTGTGTTTACAATGCATCAAAAAGGGACTGGGAGAAAGTCAGTGTCTCCAAGAGCTGACTTCTGCCCCTCCTGAGGAAGCTTGTGACTTCTCCACCTCTTGCAGAGTCTGGGGGGTCAGCACAGGCCAGAGTGCCCAGCCAAGCCACGGGATGGAAGCACCATCAGCAAGAACTCTGACTGTGGATCTCACTTCGTATTTTCCTGTACCCTAATTTCCCTTTCTGGACTTTTCCTCTTGTCTACATAACAGAGCTACCTGAGACAAGTTCCTGCAGCTTCACCAGCCTCTAGCAATCTGGGGTGCTTGCCTTGCCTAATGCAATGCCTCAGTGTAAAGATTATTTCTATGTATCAACTGTATAGTGCTTAAGTAAGCAAGTATCTTATTTGGTGCTCTTTGGATTTTGACTTTTGGCAGGTTTAAATTTTACTATCTTGAACGTCATAGAGCTATCAGAAGGAGCCTATAGCAATAAACAATTCATTGTGTTTGCTCCCTGGTGTGAAAGTACGCTTTCTGAACTGTGGGAGCCTCCTATATGTGAGGTTTTATATCTGCCTGAACTTTTTACCTGCAGGATATTTTGTGTTTGCAGGTGTTGAAGTTTACACAGTGGTGAATCATGGAGTCTTTTGAAAGGAGAATTCTACCTCCTCTGCAATCTGGATTTTAAATATATTTCTAAAGAAACAGTACCCAGATGTAATTTATGACTATCACAGGAGATTCCTGAAAAGAGAATGAATAAACAAAGTTACAATAAAGTATTAAGTGTACATTCCCTCTGTATCTGTGGGCTAGGGCATGGGTATTAGTGTGAACCACTCCCCAAGCACTTTGTTTTATGTGTCCCAGAACATTTTGTTATATGTTTTCCATGCCTGTTTAAACCACCAGCTTCTGAAACATGCTTGTTTAATTTTAATAGTTACTCTTTTCCAGTTTATATTTGCCATCTCCTCAGACTCCTTGTTTGTCTGAGGTGTGCTGATCACATTCAGATCTCTTAGTGACTAATCTGATGGGAAATAATCCCATTTATTAAATATTCCTCTATCAGGACTGTGCTTGATCTTATTATCTTATTTTCCACAGAAGAAAAATATCTGTTCATGTGTTATGCCACATAATTTAGATAGTTATGGAGTAAAACATATTGATTACCTGCATGTTTTATCTTTGTTTTTAGTTTGTTTGTTTGTTTGTGAGGGCTGTTTGTTTGTTTGTTTTTAACATGGGGCTTTCCCTCTGCTGGGAAAAAAAGCCACAGTCTAGTAGCCAAGGGCAAGCAAAGCAGGTTGCAGGCAAGTGTGAGGGAGTTTTTCCTGACTGACAGACAAGGTGCTGACCCACAGGGTGAGCTGGCTGCTGGGTTCCTGCTCTCCAAGCCTGAAGAGAAAGCTGGATCTCCTGCTGGCATGGCTTTTCCTTAAGCACCCCTGTGAACGGAACAGTTTCAAGCCTCCTGTAGGTGAAGAGACATTACTAACTCATTTCTAGGACACCCATAACCAAAAGCATCCCTTACTGTCAGGCCAAATAAGGAGGGAGTGGCTCTGAGTTCAGTGCATCTCTCTTCCTGACAAGAAGGCACATTTAGGTTTCTGCACAGTTCAGAGACAGGAGGATGTATTTCACAGGCACAATTTGTTCTGCCTAAATTGCATTTAGAGGTAAACGTGTGACAGTGGTAGGCAATATAAATACACAAAAAATACAGAAAACCAAAACCTTTGCTTTGGAGACAACTGGAACTGGAAAGGAAATGACCTGGACCAGGTAAATTCCTGCAGAGCACGCAGGGATGCGGTCTCCAGGTTCACTGTAGAATGTAGAGTGATGAGATGCACAAGTACAAGAGACAGGCTCAGGGCTCCTACTTACGTTTTTGTGCACTTCTTCAGTGCTTCTTTGGCACTGCTGAGACTGCAAAGAGAGTCGTTGAGATCCCAAGAGAAGAATTTCACATTCTATCATCCCCAAGACAGATGCGCTGCCTGTACCTGTTCCCTCTGGGAAATTTCCTCCTGAGCCCATCACTAAGTTTGTCTAAATGAAAAAAGATCATCTGGATTTTAGTTGGAGACTTGTGGACAGCTCAGGTAGCCATCCAGCTCTCATGCTTCCAGTTTGACCTGCATTTTGATAGTTGCCATCCACCTGCCAATATTGCAGCCCAAAATCTGTCAGACAAGAGCAAGCGCAGCGAGCTCTTGACACTGATGACTGCAGCCAAAATCTCATTCTTGTTCCCAGGTCTTTTAACAGAGGAATTGTGTGTGTATAGTTTTTTTTTATTCTTACACGTATGTGTGCACACATGAGCACATAGAATCCTCAAGGTTCAAGCACACATCAGCCTCTGCTTGTCAGGAATTTGGGATAAACACAGTCCACGTGCTAAGACTGCTTCCAAAATCCATTACAGCAGAAGGTGACAAAGCATTTAAAATGAAGACGCTAATCAGAAGAGGAAAAACCAATTAAAAATAAACCAACGCATTAACAAACAGAATATTTAGGTAGTTAACAAATGTGTTTTCTGGCTATCTAGTAGCAATCCATTCCAGCAGGCAGCAGGTATTTTTAAGCACCTGTGAAAGAAATGAAATAAAAAAGGAGTGAGAATGTTTTTCTCCTGCATAGGGTTGTAGCTGTGGTGACATGAATGTAGAAAACCTCAAAATCCTGAAGTACCTGTTATGCATTGACTGATAATTTAATTTTCTAAAAGTAATTTCTGAATTTTCTGAATTGTTTTAGCAGTTGATGCGCTTTTTTTAGTACAGATAATGTAGCAGTTAGGTGAACATTTCTTTTTCCTTCCATGAATAGCAGGTAGGCACCTGCAACACTTACTGCAAAAGCTGCCAGGCAAGAAAAAAATATTTTTCTTAAACCGTCCTCTTTTCTGAAGATTTCATAGGATAGGCTGGGCTAAAATCTAATTATGGAGTTGGTGATTCACAACTGTAGTTCAAATGATGCAGTGCCATAAGGCAGCATGGTTTCTGTTGCAGTTTGGCAAACACAGCTCATGGCACAGGTCTCACCTCAGGAGAAGGAGAGGTCTGATTTGGGGACAGCCTGTGGCCACTGCTGTGCCTTCACAGCAGCTGTTGCAGAAGCAGATGTGCAGCTCTGATGCACTTGGGAGTGAAACACTGCTGATGAATCCATTCAAACTTGCACAGAGCCAGGTTTTATGACCCTTTCAACCTTTGACATCGATAAAGACCATAGCTCTCCCTCATTACTTTGCATTTTCGTGCATCTCTGGCCATAGTCCACCTGATTAGGATGGGATATAAAAGCTGAGACACTACCAGGATGACTGTCCTCACAAGAGCCAGCATCCACTTTTCCCAATAGAGGCTCACAGCTCCAAGCAGGGGGTTTGGTGAGGAGGAGGAGGAGGATGGGGGGGTGACCAACAGAAATACCTGATGCCTCAGGAAGACTCTGCATCCTCTCATGCCTCCTTCTCATCATGCTCTGGGAGCGTTGTCAGGAGCATTTTTGAAGCTCAGCTGACTGTGTTTGTGACCTTCTCCTTGCCCAACTACTCCAGTCCATCTGACATTTTGTAATGTGTGAGAAATGACCTCTCCATGGCTGAGAAGGCAAGGCTGAAGCCACCTGCTGATGTCTCTGCCTGATGACCAGAGGTAGGCAGGTGCCAGAAGGGAACAACAGTGGCAATGGTTATGCCCAAATCACAGGGTACTCATGGTCTTATTCTCACAGTTTTCAGGACTGTGGGTGGCACCATCCGACAGGCCCCATTAAAAAGAAAAATTGGCTTAAAACTGTTTGGAATAAAGGAAAAACAAGAGAGAAAATAGGTATTTGTACTATTTCTTTTGCATTGTCAGCTTATGTTGAAGTTACAGGTGCAGTTTCTTCTCTGTAGCTCTGGACAGCAGAAGTTTGCTCCTTTAAAATCAGCACAGTTCAAGATTTTGTATAATCTTAAGGACCTGCAATGCAAAGCTTTAAAGACAAAGTCCCATAACCATGGGATTTTTGGTGAAGGCAGAAGAATTGGCAGTTTTGCATTTCAGTTGTATGGAAAATCCAACAGTTGTAGTAACTTTGAGAAAAGCCCAGAAATTTTTGGCATGGCTCTAGGAAGAGAAATCCTGAGCTTTCAGTTGTTGTTTTCTTTATTCTTGTTTCTCTGCAGTCAGGCCTGAGGCAGCTGGTACAAAAATACAGCATTTCCTGTAGTGTATTTATGACTTCTGTCCAAGCATAATGATTTATATAAAAACGTATGGCACCCTCAGGAACAAGCTTCTGGAGACAAGATGTTTTATGACAATTAGAAACACAGATCTCCTTCCACACCTATGTAGTGCTTGGGCTAATACTCTCCTGTAATAAATGCTTTCATTTTTTCTTTCCACACCAGAACACAGGCTGGGTGACATATGAAGTATCTGTACAATGTTTGCAAATACATTGTGCAAAATCCAGTTAAAGCACAGTGCTGGCGCTGTAAGATGTAGCATAAACCAGGTGTTGCTTTCCCTGCAGGGACAGACAACCAGCAGGTTATCTCCCTGCAAGATCAGGCTCCCAGGCCCCCTGGACACTGAACACATCCCTGTGTCCATTGATCTCCTTGTCCCTTACCTGCTGACACCAGTGCTGGTGGACAGGAGCCTGCCTGGGTTCCACACTCCTCTGCCAGGGCACCACAACGGAGACCAGGACGTGACACTGTCCTGTACAAATGCCATGGGACTGGGATCAGGATCACCTGCACTGATATTACCCTGTTGAAGTGCTATTGCCATGGGTTTGACAAGCTTTCTGAGGCACAGCACATTGCTGGTCCTTGGCATAACTTATTAATTGAGATAATGACATTCAACTCCTTTGCTTCAGTGGAATTTCATGGAGACACTTTGAAAACATGGCAATGAGCAGGAATGTGACAGACTTCATATTCTTAAACATGCCAGAAAGGGTTGTATTTACAAAGATTTAGCCTGGATCATGATGTTTCCCAAGGGAAATCTCATTTTTATCTGAAGAGAGAGAGAGAACAGGGTGTGTGCTCCTCTGACAGCCACCATTGCAGCTGAGACAACAGTGGCTTAAATGTAGATACTCAGAGATAAAACTGTAAGCTGGCTAAGCTTAACCTGAAGAATTAACATCAGGGACTGTAGCTGTTCCTTGTGACAGACCTTGAATAGTGCATCACAGATATCTATCTCACAGGCTAAGAAAAATAACATTCCTGTGGTCCAACATAGCTGGCTTGAATTAATTCTCCTGCTTCCAAAACATGAATAAAAGTCTTGGTGGTAATCCCCAGCCACCCATTAAAAGGAAGGAAGATATCTAAGCCCAGACTGTGACAATAAAGACTCATGCACACAGAGTCAGGCTGTCACTCCTCTGCCTCTTTTTCTCCAGCTTCTGGTACTTGACTCCCACATTTGGAGACAGAATTTTTAGCAGGGCTTGTTGCAACAGGACTAAAGGCAATGATTTTAAAATAAAAGAGGGTAGATTCGGATTGGATATAAGAAAGAAATTTTTTGTGATGACGGTGGTGAAACACTGGAAATGGTTGTCCAGAGAGGTGGTGGATCCCTCATCCCTGGAAACAGCCAAGCCCAGGTTGGACAGGGATCTGGGCAACTAGATCTATTTAAAGTTGTCTCTTCTCATTGCAGCAGGTTGGACTGGATGGCCTGTAAAGATCCCTTCCAACCCAAACAATTCTCCTGATCAGGCTGGACTGTGTGATTTGCCAGCTTGGGGGGTACTTACTCATGTTCTGGGATTGCCCTGCTTGCCCAGGGATAGACATGAAAAGTAGTTGCCAGCTCTGTTAACACTGAATACCTCTGCAGAAATAAGAGATATTGCCTATTCTTCGAAGTCAGGTGCTTTCTTTCCAAAAGCAGTAAAATGAAAAGAAAAGAAAAAAAAAACCACTCTGGGAAACAAAGGATCAATTTTTGGATTGAGCATTTCGCTCTCTGAGGCCTCTGAGGTACAAAATCGAAAAACAATATTTTAGATGATTTCGCCAGCCTTGGAACTTGTCTGAATCTCCCTCCCCATTTACCAGAGCTTTCTTCTAGCTCACGTAACCTGTCTGTCTTTTGTTATGGACTTACACCCCCTCAGCAGGGGAAGTGCTGTACCTGCTCCTCAGCAGCCTCCCCTTCCTGCCCTGAGAGCTGCTCTTCCCAGAGACACCTGGATCATGCTCACCGTGTCTCCTCTGGTACCAGCACCTTTGGACATCTCCCCTTTTCTCTTCCTTTTCCCTCCCCTCACACCTTTTACCAGACTTTTGGGGTCTGGTTTGGTGGGGTCTTTGCACACCGGATCAGGGAAGGATTAGACCATCTCCACTCGTCCTGAGCAGATTCCTTGGGGTGAATTCACCTTAGGGATGCAATTTGTTGAGGGGTGAGCAAGCTGTGAGCAAGGAGGGCACTGCCTAATACGAGGGCAGCCCATGCTGTGCTCTGGGCACTCTGCCTCGAAACCATGGAGGAAAGGTTCCTCACAGAAAGAGCTGAGTGGGGTCTGGAGGAGCCACCGCCTGCTGAGCAGGCTGTCACCTGGCTCCATGCCACCTCTGACAGCCTGGCTGGAAAAGCCAAGGCATTTGCTTTCCCCATGGGTCACTTCTCAACTGTGAGAGATGCCCTCCAGCACAGGAGCACACACCCTGGCTGGTGGATAAAGAATGGGGCTTTATAACCAGGCTTTTATGATGAGACTTTTAAAATTCAATAAAGGCACCAGCATCTTCCTTGATGCTTAGCTGCCTGCCAGAAAAGCAAAACTCCAGAGCTGTACTGGATTTTCAAAAACACTCCCGGCCTTCAAACTCAAAATAAAATTTTAGACATGAACAGACATGATGTTTATTTCTTTGCTTCTTTTTTTACCCTTCAGTTATACTAACACATTCAAACTCCCCAACTAAGCTCTTGCTCAAAGCCAAATCACATAAAAAATATTGAAATTCAAGATTGCATAATCTTTTTTAAAAGATGTCACAACTTCTAATACCACAAGAGCTTTGGAAGTGTTTGTGTCTTTTGAAAGATCTGACAATTTTTTTCTCTCTTGGACAGTCTTGAAGAACTTGTGTTTTCATGGCTTCTACTGGACAACAATCTATAAAGACAGCAAAAATCATTCTGGGGGGATTTCTTAGTCCTGAGTCCCACCCATGCATGGCCTGCAGCACCCTGAAGCAAAATATTCTCTCAAAGGCTGGACCTGAAGAGCCTCCAATATCATTGACTCAGCCCTACCCTAAATTAACTGAGTAGTTAATTCCTGTAGATTAAAAAAAAAAAAAAAAAGTTATTTCTGCATGGGACTTTATTTCACGACTTTGGTGAACTCTACTATAAACCTCATGCAGAACGTTTAATACTGGCAGAGATTGTCTGGGGACACTTCAGGCTGATGCTGTGAGATCTGTACACTGCCACTAATTGATACTTCAGGACAGTGAATGCTGCAGACAAGAAGCATTTAACTGGGTTTGGCTGGAGCTGGGCTCTGGCCCTGAACCTCAGCACTCCCCCTGGCCGGGGAAAACACGTGGATCCAGACAGGGGCACCTGGCATGGCCGAGCTCCAGCTGCTGCAGGGTGTGAGGAGCGAATGGAGAGAGACAAGAGGAAGGAGAAGGGTCTGGAGAAGAGTTGTGGGCAGGCACAGGAAGCTGCCTGGTCATTCCTGCCTGGTTATCTTTCAGTGCTGAGAAAAATTGGTTCCCCTGGGGAGGGAACAAAGAACTGCTTTTCCCACTCAGATTTCTGTATTTCGTGCATGGTCAATTAAAATGGTCTAATCTCATGTTTTGGGATTCTTGGCAATGTTTGCTTTGTGGGAAGAGCTCTATTTCAGATTATCAGGTGTAAATATTACAAATGGGCATTGGCCAGGCTAAGATGAATCAAGCCACTAGATAATTGAGAATAAGTATGTTGTGAAACAAATTCAGGTCTACATTTCCAACAGGGCAAGTTCTTCATGGAAGAGGACAGCAAGATGCATAGAGGTTGGTTAAAGAACAGGAGCCTGCTGGGGAAGAGCTTAGAAAAAGCACTGGCACATTTTCTGGTGTGCACCTCTCAAATGCTTCAGCACGTTTGAAACATTTTGGGAAATGGTTGCTCTCATATTTGTTGAACCAAAGAAAAGATGAGTCCTCTCATCTTCTTAGCTTTGGCAATGGGCATGGAAATCTGTCTGTGCTGACCTGTGAGTCTGCGGGGACACATCTGCTGAAGATGAAAGCACAGCCAGGCATCAGCACTGAGTCCCCACACAGTGAAGCTTAGGAGGCCTGTGGACTTGCTTGCTCGGGAGAGCCCAAGGTGAGGAAGAACAGAACAAGGAAAGACATGTCCAGGATGTCCTGGATCAGATGCAGTCTCATCCCTGACCAAAGCGGTGGTTGTGTGGCAATGCTCTCATTAATGCAGGATCAGGTTCTTGCACGTGCCCTCTCCTCCTCAGCTCCTTGGTTTGGGCTCACGCAGGACCAGCCCCCACCTGTGCTGGCAGAGCTGCTCCCTGGGACAGGTGTTCGGCAGGCTGTAGTGGTTTGGCCTTGGCTGGGTGCCCGGTGCCCACTACGCCGCTCCATCACTCCCCTTCCCTGTGGGGTACGGGAGAGAATAAGATGGAAAACAACCCATAGGTTGAGATAAAAGCAGTTTACTAAAGCAAAAAGAACAAAGCGAGAGTTTGTGCACGTGCAGCAGAAAGAGAAGTTAATCTCTACTTCCCACCAGCAAGCGATGTTCGGACACTTCCCGGGAAGCAGGGCCTCAGCACGCGGAGTGGTTCCTCTGGAAGGCAAACACTGCAGAGTAACAAATGCCCTCCCTTCCTCCTCTCTCCCTGAGCTTTTATATCTGAGTTGACGTCATATGGTATGGAATATCCCTTTGGTTGGTTTGGGTCAGCTGGCCTGGCTGTGTCCCCTCCCAGGGTCTTGCCCACTCCCAGCCCCTTGATGGGGGCAGGAATGTCAGAGGGGCAGCGCTGCTCAGCAGGAGCCAAAACACTGGCGTGTTATCAACACCCCTCCAGCTGCCAGTGCAAAGCACAGCACTGCGAGGGCTGCTAAGGGAAAGATGAACTCTGTCTCGGGCAGACCCAATACACAGGTGCACAGGGAATTATCCGATTGCTGCAGCAAAGAACACCTGAGGTCCCACATGTTCTATGCTAATTGCTGCTAATGTCTTGCTGAACTAAACAGCCTTAACTCCGTGATTTGGATCAATGTCCACTATTCATTCATCAGTAGACACCACCAATAATTTCAAGCTTCATTAGGCTTGCAATTACCCTGAAACCTCTATTTCTCATACATGACTTGGACTACCTAGAAAAGGGAGTAATGTAGAAAAAAAACAAAGATTCAACTTTGCCCAAAGCCTTTGACTTTGCCCAAAGCCAAAATATCTACGTGGCAAAAGAATGCAGAGATCAATAAAATATTCCACAACTGTAGACAAGTTAGGACTTAAATATGAGCAAAAGTACCAACAATGGAGATTTTTTGTTTAACTAATTGAGCAATGTAAGGACAAGAAATCACAACAAAAACTGCACCAATATCAACACATGTAGAGGTGGTTTGTGTTGGCCAGTTGGACACTGGGGTGTTTATTGCAGATGGTCTGCTCCTATAAGGACATGGATTGAAGGTTGGCTGGTCTTGTTTGGTGAATGGTCTCTATTGGAAGGAGTTGTGAGGGCAGAAATTAAGACAGGGCAAAGGGCAGCAGGAGCTCTAGAGGCATGGCTAGCTTATGCAGAGTTGTTTGGCATTCCTTCCTGAATTTTTCTGTTGGAATTAATAAGCTGGACTCTGACAGAAAGACTTCCTTAAGCCAGCATCAGACCACATCTAGTGGGCACATGGGTGGAAATAGAGGCAAAATAAGCCAGGTCAAGAGAAGTCATGGTCTGACACAATTGCTAGTGGTCTCCTCTTATAAAATAAGAAAGAACAGGGTGAGATTTTTTATCTCTGTTTGGAGAAGATGCTGAGCAGCTAAAACGAGATCAGAGTCCTACCTCTCAAGTGCTGGCAAAGAGAACTGAAACAATCTGCGAAGCAAATACCCTCAGAGAGGTTCACCAGGAAGACACGAAGTGATGAAGCTGAGGAACTGACCCGAGGCCTTCTTTTGGCTTTCACCAATGACTGGCCAAATGATTGCTTTGGTATTTTAACTACCACAGCCTCTGCCGAGGCCTGATGTGTGCTACTAATGGACCCTGTTCAGGGGAAGGTAGGATTTTGCTGTGGATGTCACACAGCTGCAAGGCAGCACCTGCCCGGAGCTCTCAAAAAAAACTTGCTCAAGGTACATTTTTTTAGGGCATCTTGGAGATAACAGTTGAAAATCGTTTTTCTTTCTGAAATTGCCATCAATACATCCAAGGCTTAGCACACAAAGATGTCTTTAACATGGGCCAAGCAATGCCCTCACCCACTTCCCTTCACCCAGGATTTGGAGGTCTTCAGGGCTTTTGGGACTGGGAACTTCTGGCATTGGAGAAGCTGAAACAACAGGAACAGATCAGAGGGCTGGACAGTCTGAAAAGCCCATTTCTAAACTAGGAAGACAAATTGAGGCTTTTTTGGAGGCCATATGGCATCCACAGAAATAGAATAACAAATTACATGTCTTTGAAATGTCAACTTTCATTATTTTGGATGGATACTTAGTAATTTATGCGTAATGTTGTTAACAATATGAAAAAATAAACCACCTGTGCTGTATGCACACGAATACCTCAACAGAGCTATCATGATCAGATTTAAAATACTAAATAATAACAAAAAAAAGATTTGCCAAGTCTTTTATCCCTTTGTCCTATTATCTCATCACGAGCTCCCAAGCCTCTCTTTCTCTGATGTTTTGTATTTTCACTTAAGGTGCAGGTTCTGGCACTGAATGTGGGGAAAAGGAGCCTTGTGCTTCACCCTTTGTGGATGCACATTGTAGCAAAGGACCTTTTTTAAGATGAGGAGGTGATTACAAGTCTACATTAAAAATAAATAAATGAACTCTTATAAGGATTTTGAGCAAAATTGGAAGGACCGAGTCAGGAAGCAGTTGCTAATGGAAATGACCTTAACTTTGCTTTTTCTTCCCTAAAATCAAAAGAAACATCTGTGTGCTCAAAGCACCTTGCTGCACTGAGCCTATTAAAGGAATCACAAAATGTCCAGGTCTACTTCACTGTACCAAGCAGCAGAAAGGGAGAGTGATAGTGAACAGCAGAGAGACTGAACTACAGCAAACATCATAACGTGAAGGTTCACACAGATGTGATCAGTAGCTCATTGATCCCTCTCTTTATCCAGAAAATATGAAATCTATGGATCATCACCACCTGCATTTGCTGTCTTTTGTTTCCCAAAGATAACAAAGTGTGCTACAAATGAGAATATATAGCAATAATTACATCTATGGTGGGCTGGAAAGCAGGAACTTCTTAACCTTGCACCACAGAAAAGCTGCAGGAGAGATTCCAGTTTTGAGGCAGGATGGGGCAAGGCCCAGAAGAACGTGGTGAGTCCTCCTATCTTTGTAACTGAGAATAATTGTTTATTTCACAGCCACAGATGTCTGGGACACCACTTCCATTTTTTTGTCCAAAATCCTTCTTCTTCTCTAAGGTTTGAATCCCTTTCTCTAAAATGGATCAGCCCAAATGCACTCAGATTGCAAAACAAGATGTTGGTTCTTTACAATCAGGTGGAAAACTGACATTCCTGATGTACTGAAGATTGGGGAGCTTGAGAAGCAATACTCACGACGTCCCAAAAGGGTCCTAGAGAAACCACATGATTCATTGGGAAACCTGGCTGCACAAGACTACATTCATTTATTTATGCAAATACACAATTTATAGCCACACTGGTGATTTGTTGTTCAGCTGTGACTGGTTATACAATGATTAGGCAGAGCAATAGATTTTAACCAGAGTGTCAGCTTGGGTCTTTCATACCTCTGTTTGGCTATTATATCTAACAGTGAAGGCACTGAAATAAATTGTTACTGCCTCTGATAAGCAATAAAGTCCTTGGGAAGAGCCTCTGCACTTGAGGAGGTTTTCCAACACAGGCAAGTGAGTGTTTGTACTGGAGCTGTTTCTGTGGTGCCTTCTTACTCTTTGCATTTGGGAAAAATAACTCAGTGTAAAATGCTTACAGGTCCCTCTAGTGCCATGGTTAAACCATCCAGACCTTTTGTACTAATGCTCATTATTTTTTTGGCTATCATCCTTCCAAGACCAGCAACTCTCCTGTACAGTTTCCTAGTGGTGCCCAAACTGCTGTCAAGCTCCAGGGAAAGCTGCACAGATGTGCTGGGAGCTGGAAAGCTGGGTCCTACTGATCCAAGGGGATTGTGAATAACAGCAAATAAATAGGATTTGCTCTTGAGATTAGGTCTTGGGAGCTCCCGCACTCCTTTTCCACAGAAAGATTGATTTAGTGGAAAAAAATAACGCCCACTCCTCTGGTCCCTCCATGCTCCTTGGTCCCTGCAGCCTGGGGCCAGGTGGGGTGCAAACTTCCTTGCAGCTGATGGTGTGCAGCCTTTTTTTGCTGCTGTAGCCCTGAAGCCTGGTGCCAGCTGAGAAATGCCTCCAGAGCACAAAGGCCTGGAAAACACCTCAGATCATCCCGTGTTACAGCTGTAGGAATATGCACACCCAACTTACAGATAATAGCTGAATGGATTTCATATTTAACCGTGGTTCTTAGATAGTGGCAATGGATCTGTTTAGCCCAGGTGAGTCAGGAAGATGCACACTCTCCTTTCCAATGCAAATTCATCTGTTGTGGTTCCCGAGAGAGTGGCACAGTTCAGTCAGGGCTCGGGTAGGCAGCGTGTTTGCTTCTGAAGACAATTCAGTTGTGATGCCTGAAGTTTTTGCCACAGTTGTTTTCATAGCTCCTGTCTCACACTGAGTTCTCTCTCTTTCCTGTATATGCAAGCAGAGCAGAGAGGCACAATCTTACCTATTTTCCAGGTGAGAACCTGAAGCCCTCAGCTCAGTATTCCAGAGTTGTTCAGGCACCCAGGTCAAGTCCCAGCAACATGAACCTTTCCTAAGGCAACAGTAGAATCTCTGTCAGGTCAGGGACACCTTCAGCCATTCTGGCTTTGACCAGATGAGATCACAAGACTTAAACCATTGTCTGAAATCTCAGACTGACTCCGGATTGCCTTCCTTGGAGACTTGCCACCAAAGGGAGACTTTCTTTCTCACAAGAACCACTAAACACCACATGAAATGTGGGTCTGCAGGGCAGCTTTTGCGGGGCTTTTTGGTGTCTGAAACCAGTGACAAAGTGCTTTCTCCAGCAAGCTGCCTGTGAGACCTAGTGCCTGGTGAGTGCTGAGTTTGCAGGGAGTGCATGCTGGCTTTGGCAGACCTCTGATTAACCAGTAGGGCAGACTCAGGGTTGGTTTGCCTGTGCTGATTGCCCCGGGCAGGAGCGTTCTGCCCGTGCGAGCAGCTGATACGGCACCCACGTCTCCCGGCCTTGGGAGGCGCATACAAACAGGTCTGTAAATACACCGGTGAATGTATAATGGGGAAAAGAAAGTAAAACCTAAGGAGCGCAGTTTCTGCCAATTCTACCCGCATGCGCCCTGCCTTTGGAAGGGTCGGCATTTCTCTGGAGAGCAGCCGGTAGCCCGAATTTTAAATTTTTTTAAAATTTCCTACGGGAATAAGGTTGCCTGAAGCTCCCCAGCGTCGACTGCCCGCAGCCCGCGAGAGGGCGGCATCGGCTCGGGAAAGCCGCCGGGAGCAGCGCCGCACCCGGGGCCGGGGCCGGGGCCGG
>WBMZ01007947.1:0-125232 GCA_013400975.1 Atrichornis clamosus | reverse complement strand
GCGGCCGCGGCTTCGCCCCGCGGGACGGGCGGCCCACGGCGCTGCCCGAGGTCATCGTCTGGGGCCCCACGGGCGAGGAGGACTCCCTGGAGAGCAGCACGCTGCCCGGCGCCTTCGCCACCACCACTACCGCCGCCACCACCACCGCCACCACTGCCGCTGCTGCCACTGCTGTCACTGCTGCCACGCCGCCCCGCGTGCCCCCCAGCACCCCGGCTCCCGCGCCCGCCGGGGACGTGCCCCGCAGCAGCCCCGGACGCACCAGCACCGCCGAGCCGGCCGCCGGCCACAGCAGCGGAGGCAAGGACGCTCGCCCACCCCGCGGGCTGGGAGACAGCACAGGTAGGGTCTGCCGAGGGCCGGGGCGGTGGCGGGGGGTGCTGGAGCCGAGGGGTCACCGTGGCACGAGTGTCCCGATGGCAGCGCTGCCTGGGACAGAAGTTAGTGTGACGTTAAGCAGGCGCTCGGAGGAGAACGGCAGTGCTGATTATCGCTTTTATCCGAGGCGTTTTCCAGCCTCTTGCTGTGTTTTCCCATTACAGTCTCCATCCACAGCCCGTCTCCCGTAATCGCGCTGAGCGCCACGCTCAGCGCAGCAATGCCTTCCCCCAGTGCTGGCTGCTGCGTGGACATGGATGGGAAAGCTGCTTCCCATTTATTGCAAATTATATTTGTTATTGCTGATATTAAACTGTGGGATACCGGTGGATAGTTTACAGAATTTACTCACTGTGCATCGACTGCTTTGAGCCCACTGTGATATTCTAGTCGAAATGAAAACGAATTTTATGGCCTAATCTTAATCCAAATTAATTTATCCAGCCTGCCCTGCTTGGCAGAAAGAGACGATGCAAGCAGGAAGTTGTTCCTGACTTAAAGGAGTTATTTATAGCAGCAAAATAACTCCCAGCCTACACACCTTTTACAAAACGCTGGAATTGGTTGGATAGATCAGCGAGGGAGTATCGATAAGGGCTGCGGCTTGAACTGCTCATGGCGTGATGAGAGCATCAGCCTGGTCTTCCCAGACCTGCCACGGTCAGTGCCTCCGGCCTCTGTGGCATTGCCTGGTCCAGGAGTGTGGGGTCCGGTGGGCTTGTTGCCATCAGCCAGCTGTGGGAGCCCCTCTGCCTGCACCAGCTGTGTGAAGATGGCTCCTGGCATGTGCTGGGGCTCTGGGACTCACTGGAGTGCACTGCCTTGCTTAGGCAGGGGCAAGTTGAGGGTGCTGCCGCCCACCCACCAGTGCCACCGCTGCTGTCCTGCCTGGCCACAGAACAACGGGAGCTGCAGCCCTGGCAGCTCCCAGGGGGCCAACTGCTTTAATCTGCTGGCTTTAACTCTCATTAGGGGCTTTTTCCAGGATCGGAGTTTTTGCTAATTAACTTCTCTTCAAGCGGTGAATGAGATAAACTCCTTCCCAGGGCTAAAGGCCCTGTTTGATCCCAGCCTGTCCACCTTCAGTTGAAAAGCTTCTGAGCTCCAGATCCGCTTTTCCTTCCAGTGCTGAGGCTGAGCACCCAAGAGAGCTCTCAGTATGCTCCCAGTGGGAGCACCATGCCCCTGCCATGCCTCGGGACAGCGTTTTGGGAGCGAGCAGCCGACACTGTCTCGAAGCAGGGCCCATGCTCGTGCCAGTTTTGCTGGTGCAGCGCCTGTGCGAGGCCATGCAGCTTCCTAGCCCTGCTCCACTCTGTTATGTAAGCTGTAGCGGCTGGAAGTGTTTGTTCTCTGCTGGGAAAAACATATGGCTACAAATGAGGATGAGGTAACTGGCCTGTACGGTTTATTTGCCTCAGCGAGCATTGCCAGTCCCTGTCCGGTGAGGCGCCGTGACGGGAGCCCGGGGTGGCAGCGATGCTGCTCTTGCTGCCTGTGGTCCCTCAGCTGTCCCTGGCAGCTGCCTGGAGGGGTCAGGGTGGTACCACCTGTGTGTGGCACCCACGGGAGCCGGGTTCACCCCGGGAGCTGGCAGAGCTGTCCCAGGGCTCCCGCAGCCACGCAGACCCATGCTGCCTGGCACGCAGCCACGCCCTCGATTCTGTCGGAGCAGGTGCTGATGTGTCCTTGTATCCCTCCATGATTTACTTCTGGGTGCCTGGTGCTGCTGTGGGACCGTGAGGTCCTTGAGGCGCTCGCAGGGTGGGAACACTTCAGCAGAGGCAGCGGTGCTCGCTGGGATGAGCAATGGGAGCAGCTCTGCTCTGTCAGATCTTCCTCTCGCCCCCCTCCTCCTCGCTGAGAAGCAAGAGAAAAGAAGCCAGAAACAATGCCTCCGTGAGTCGCTGACAGCAAAAACAAGCTTAAAAAAATTCCCCTGGAATAGGAATTACTCGGCTCATAGGCAGGAGAGGCGGCAGAGGAGTGGTGGCTGGCAATGCCTGGGATGAGAGGAGAGGCTGGCGCGTGCCCTGGCCTGGTGGGTGCTGCCACGGGGGCTCAGGTGACCTGCAGCTCAGGTGTGCCTGTCCCGGTGCCACCCCTGCCGCACGGCACAGCGCTGCTGGCATCAGCTGGGCACACAAGATGTTCACCCAGGCGTAGTTTATGCTTGTGCTTTTCAAAAATGTGCTTCCTTCTTCGGGGCTGTCATAATCATTTTACTCTGGAGCAGGGAAAGAGAGGAATAATTAAAATTCCAGCACACTGCAAGTGGGAAGGGCTGTGAGGAGCTTTCACTGGGCACTCTCCACGTGGGCTGGGCTCCTTCACCAAGGCAGAGCATCCCCAGGTCCCACGGCCTCAGCCAAAGCAGAGAAGAGTGGAATGAATCAGAGCTGTCAGAGCAAGGCAGGAATTGTACTCACTGGTTTGTCCGAGACTCCTTTCAGGAGCATTAGGATAAAGGCGTCTTTAATTAAACCTTTAAGTGCTTTATAAGGCAGAAAACTCCATGTGCTGTCTGCTGCTCTTAGTGGTGGTTGATGGCCGGTCGTGGCGCGTTTGGCACCGCGCTCTGTGAGCAGCGAGCCTGTGGCAGAGCTGGTGCTCAGGGACACCCCTTCCCCCGGGCTAGGGGGCTCCCAGGGGGTGGCAGGGGCTGCTTGGGTGCTGGCAGCCAGATCTGAGCTCGTGGTGGCCCCAGCCCACTCGCTGCCCCCTCCCCACCGTCGGCCAGGAGTGTGTCAGAGAAATAAATTATAATAGAGGCGTTGCTCCCTGCTGGGGATGACCCTGCCTCCAGCAAGAGGGTGCAGTAGGGGGGTACTGGATGCGAGGAGATAGTGGATGCAAAAGGCTTCAAAGGAATTAATTAAAGATAAAATGTGTTTAAAAGAAGATCCTGGGCAGTCAGAATGGAGCCACCTCTTTGATCCACCGTGCCAAGGCGAGGGGAGACGCCACAGCTGGGGTCCGGAGAGGAGGTGAGGGGGCTGGACAGCGTCTCCTGGGGCAGCACCACCAGTTGCCCTTCCTGGGTTGTTCCCAAAGGATCCCTTGTAAGTCGATGCATCATCTGCAGTTATTCGGAAGAGGGGAGGATGATGGTGGAAGCAAGGAAGGAGCGTGGCCATCAGCTGAGCTCTCCCTGCGAGGGAGATGGGACCCTCCCCGGGATGCAAACGTGCCTGTGCACATCCTCCCACGTGTGTCTCAACGAGCCAGAAACTCTCTGCTGCTCTCTGAGTATTTATTGCTCGGTGATATTTGCTGTAACACCTGAGAAGATAAGTCCCACTGTCTTTAGCATAAGCCTTTAGGATCTTCCTTCTTGGCAAGAACATTTCGCAGCAGCAGGAGGAAGATGTTTTCCTTCTTTCATCAGTCCAGCTCAAAATACCAGGAAGTTAACAGGAACCTCGGTGGGTTTTTTGCTGCATTTTCACCTCAGGATTACTAACACTCCCTGGGCTGGGTTTTGGAGTGATCACTGATTTACAAGGTGGAAAAACAAGGGGCTTTGCTGACAACAACTTTGCCAATAAGAAGGTGTTGAAAAGAGCAGACCCAAGGCAGTTTTTGGTACGGTGGATTGGGCAGCAGAGGAACCGGCTGTGCACTGGAACAAGGCTTTCCGAGAAGGCTTCTGCTGTGTCTTCTGCCCTGTATCAGACCCTCGTGGCTTTTGTAAATTATTTTCCTTACAAGCTATTAACCAGCAGTAGGTTCACGTTACGGCCAAATCTGGCTGATCCCCCCTGGGAAAGGCCAGCGGTGGCAGCAGGGAGGCCACACCACGCTCCTGATTGAATTGTTCTGTCCGCAAGCAGCTTTGTCAGGGGATGAGGCTTTTGGGGCTCAGATGTGATTTGCGATGGCGACAGAAGCTGTAAAGCCTCTTGAGTCCAGCCAGTTTGCCCCAGCTTCTCCGCGATGCTCAGGAGGAGGCATCAGCATCCTGGTGCCCACGGCATGTGAGAACAGAGGAAGGAAACTCGTGGCAGGGATGAGGATGGGATGCCAAGCCCCACTTTGGAGAGGGAGATCCACACAGCACATGTGAGGGAAGGGGCTGGGGTGCTCTGGTGCAGCCCTGGCTGAGGGTAGCCAATATCCAGCACATAAAAGGAACTCCAGATTTCTCCCTTCCAAATGAAATAGAGCTGTTTTCTCGTTTTTTTAATTTTATGCAGCTTCGAGGCCTTGACGAGGGTCTTCAAAGAGTTGTGGCTCGTAGCTGTTTTTATTGGGAAAATGAAAAATAGAAGCTCCCTAACCAGAGCTGTTGAAATAAAGGCCTTGGGGGATAGAGGTTCTCTTTGTTTTTAATTAAGAGCTTATATCTCCTGTTCGCTGCCATTGCGCGCTCCTGCAGTAGCAAGACATTAGTCTCAAATGGATTTTCTCATGGAATTAATTCTGTTGATGCAGAGCTGTCCGGGAGCCGTTTCAAAAGGTGGCCGGAAAGGCCAAACCTCAGCACTTTCATCTCAGCAGCAAATATACGGTCTTTAAAATAACACATACAAAAAAGCCCTGGCATTGGCTTGTTCTGAGAAGATTGGGGTTTTGCCTGGGATGTGGGGAATCGGGAGTTGGGTTGTGCTGCCTGCTGGGATGCTGCAGCCCCTCTCCCCGCACCAGGGGGGTGAGAGGCTCCGGTGAGAGAGGAGTGCACTCGGACGGCACGAGAGTGGAAAAACCCAGAGATATTTCAGCATTTCTGAGAGTTCAGAGAGCGCCTTTGAAGAGCTTTCCCTCCTGGCAGGCGGCACGCGGAATTCTGCTGCACTAGCAGAAGCTCAGAGGCTTGGACACACTTTCAGTTCCATTAAATACTTCTCCTGTAATTACCCTCCAGTTAAATGGTCACTGCGTCAAATTGCCTGGTAAAAGCCTTGGCAGGGGGAGCCCTCGCCGGGCCCTCGCGGGGCTGAGGCGTTCGCAGGTGCTGGGGCCGGTGCCGGGTGTCCCTCCCCGCGCTCCCGTGCCCGCCTCTGCCCTCCCTGCAGCTCCCTGTTTCCACGGTTAATAACATGTAATTACGTGGCCGCCGGGTTCTGTGACCCGCTGGGATCGGAGCTTTTGCCATGGAGATGTGCAAACAAAACCCAGGCACGGTAATCCCTGCTCCCAGGGTCTCTCTCTGGGGGCACAGGCTCTCATTGGGATTTACGCCTGTGCCAGGCAGCTTCCCACACTGGAGGAGGAAGATTTTGCTCTATGAGCTATTGATTTTATCTTCCAAGTCCCCTTCCTCCTTCCAATTCAGCTTTGAGTGCTGTGTCTAAAATACTGCTTTGCCCTTGGCTGCATCTCTCTCCATCTCACCTCACCCCTGTGGTGGTTTATGTTCCTTACAGGACATTCCCCTCTCCGAGAGTGCCCCATCCATTAACCCCATCCCTCACAGACTGGATATTTCTGTTTGATCTTCTTCTCTACATTCTTTGAGGGCCTAGAGGAAAGTATTTGATGTATTTGCAAAGTAAGTATAAAGACCTGGTAGCTTTTTTTGCAGCAGGTATCGCTATAGAGTTTCCCAGGGAACCATCCCAAACACCGACCAGGTCCCTTCCCTCTGTTCATCACCACCATTGAGACAAAGATGTCCTGTCCCCTTGAAATCCCCCTGACTTCTGGTGCAGACTTAATACATGATGCAAAGGAACTTTCTCTGTGCCGGTACATATGGCAACTTGTGTGTGTGATGGAGTCTAAAATTATCCAGCCTTTCTTAAAATCCATGTGTCCTGCTCCAAGGAGCTGCCATCCTTCCCAGTGCACAGCCACCTGCAATCTGTTCTTCCTGTGCCTTTCCCATTACGTAAATGCAAGGATTAATTGCATCGTTAGGTTCTCCCGCGGCCCTGCCGCCACTGCCTCGGCTCCCGGTGTTGCGGAAGGTCTCGTCCTCGACTCTGCTTCTGTTTTCAAAGGAATCGGGCACTGGGCTGGTTTGATTTTATTTTTAGAGTCTTTCCTTTTATCTTTTTCAGCAGCGTCCCACTGGGAGCTGCTCCAAGATTGCCGTGCAGGATGCGGCCGGGCTGGCAGCTGCCGGGTGGGCGTCGCTCCTGACCTAGCACACGTGGGCACGAGCCGTGGCCGCGCTTGTCGGGCCTGTTGGGACGTGATCCCCTCGTCACCATCCTCTGGGAACCTATGGCGTGGGACCAGAAGTCTTTCTCCACGCCTCACCTTCAGGAGGTGGGGTGTCAGTGGGAGGTGGGGAGCCCCTTGGCGTTTTCCCTGTGAATTCCCCTGGGAGATGAAAGCCAGAGGTGGAGCAGCTGAGGAGTGAGTGGCTCTGGCTCTGGCAGGATCTGCTGTCCACCCTGCCGGCACTGGGGCCACGAGTGAATCCTTCCCCACAGTCGATGGCTGCCCCAGTGCTGCCTGGGGCTGCCGACGCTGGAGTGGCCCCCAGGGACTCCCAGCTCCCAGCTGAGCCATGGCCCTGGCACTGGCGCCGTCCTTGCCACAGATGCATACATATATATATAAAACTGCTTATTTTCCTGTCATTCTTAAGACTTATTTATTTATTAAAACTACCATCCATCAGGAGCTGCAACATCTGTTTGTGAAAAATAGCACATCCTTGGGCTGCAGCCAGGAAAAATCATTTCATTATGAAATTGCAACTGTAAGGCAGCACAAAATCACAAACATAGTGTACAGCGAGCTGCTTTTGTTTCCAAACTACTCATTAGGAATGATCCACGAGCCAAAATGATACCCCGTGGAAGGTGAAGAGGGGGAAATGAGCCCACCCGACCTGCGAAGTGAGCAGCCGTCAGTGCCGTAATTATTATCCCTGGTGAATCCCGCACCCGGTGCAAGGCTGCGCTCGTCTCCCTTTCCGTCCCGGAGGGGAGACGTCTTCACTTCTCTTCCGTTCTTCGTGCCTAATTCGGGCTGACAAGGAACATACTTGAGAGGATAGGAAATGAGGAGCCTGGCTTACAGATTATTTTGTGTAAGGCAGGAGAGAGGATTGCGGCACCGCTGCCAGGGGCTTTGTGTGGCCCCGTGCTGGGGAAGGCTGGGAGGGGAGGGGAGGGGGCTGTGCAGGGAGGGGGACTCTGCCGGGGTCCCCTCAGCTCCCATCTCCACTCTCCCTCATTTCTTCTCTCCGCAGGTCTGGCGGTTCATCAGATAATCACTATTACCGTGTCCCTCATCATGGTCATAGCCGCGCTGATAACAACTCTTGTCTTAAAAAATTGGTAAGGTCCCTCCTCTTCTGCTTGGCTTGGGGGGTGGCACGGGACTGGAACAGGGAGGGGACGGGGGTGCCCATCCAGCTGCAGGTGCCAAAGCCCCTGGCACACGCCAGGATGGCTTTGGAAAGGCTTTGCAGGAGAGAACGGGGGGTTTATACCAAAACCTCCAAAGGAGTTTGGCGCACCAGGGTTTTGCTGTGCCCCTGTGGCTCCCCCACCTTGCACCACCTGGCCCGTGACTTTGGGGACCAGCACGTGGCCGGGGTTGGGTGGCTGAGTCCCATGTGGCACACGTGCACATCGCTGCTCCAGGGCTGAGTGCTGCAGCGTGATGCCACCTGGAGAGGTCAGAGCCGTGTGTTGGGCCACAGTGGGTGTTCCCTGGATCTGCCCAGTGTGGGCAGCAGCTCCTCTGCCACCTTCGCTACGCAGCTTTGGTGCTGCTCCTTAAATCCCCAGCCTGGTTTGGCAAGAAGCAGCTGCATCTCCTACCCTTCTCTGGGACCCCAGGGATGGAAGGGCACCTTCGAAGCCCCTCAGGTGCCATGGTTTGCAGCATGCCCCAACCCCCGGGGTTCTGCTGTGCTCCTCCAGCTCTATTTGCTCCCGTTTATTCTCTCAGCCTGGCTGGGCGTATGGCAAAATAGGTTAGCTTTTGCTCCAGGCACTCCTGACTTTACCTATTTTCCCAGGGAAACTGGCCTACTTTGAGGTCAGCATTGCTGGCGTAGCGACACGGCCGCAGTGCAGGGCCGGGAGGAGAGAGGCCGCGCGGTCCTGCTGGTGGCTCTCCCCTCTGGCCTGGCCGGGCTCTGCGTGGGTGCTGCAGCAAATCGATTCCTGCAGCCAGGAGGAAATTAGAACACCAGGTTGATGAGGAGCCTGCTGGCTAACTGGGATGAGAGGAGAAGCTCTTTGCAGGGCTTTGGAGGCATTTTCATCTCGGGAAGGCCGTAATGCGTCGTGGCAGCTGACCGAAAGCGACGAGGTTCTGGGCCCACAGCTGAGCTTGCTTTGGAGAGCAACCAGTGATGTACAGGAGAAACCTCCTGTATCTCAAATGGGATTTAATTCACTAAACTTCTGTGGTCGCCACAGTGTTTCAGTGAAGGAGCAGCAAAAATAGTTTGTAAAACACTTGTGGGATTTGTCTTCAGTCACAGCAGTGAGCAGTACGAGTCATTGATCCGGCTGACCACGGCTTGGCAGAACAGCTCAGTAACTGCTGCTGAAGCCAAAAGGGGGAAAAAATAAATCTAGCAATGACTGTAGAATAGAAATGGTTTACAGTAAGTGAAGTTGGGAAACCACCAAAGAAAACCTGGGAGGGGGGAGCGTGGGCAGCACCTGGGTGTGTCCCAGGTGGAGAAACAGTACCTGGGAGTTTGCTCAGCTCTAACTAAAGTGCTTCAGTTTGCTGGGTGACCCTGGGCCTCGTGCTGATGCTCTGTGGCAGGGCTGACCCACATCTCACGCTCCAGCCCCGTCCCCAGCGGGGACACAGCCGCCATCCCCGTCCTTTGGCTGGCGCTTGTCCCCCTCGGGCAGGACGGGTGAGCGATGGCTGCGTGCCAAGCCAGCGTCCTTCTTGTCACTGCTCCACCTGCCGTGGGGAGAAGGCGGGTGGTTTAGGGCTGTCTCTTTCAGTTCCATCAACCAGAGCGGAGCCGGCTGTGCCCCGCTGCTGGCAGATGCTGCTGCCCCAGCCAGCGCCGCCCTCGGCGGAGCCCCACGCTCCTGTCCCCATGGGTGCCCCTCCTCAGGCAGTGCTGGCATCCCCAGCTCCCACCGCCCTCGGTGCTGCCACCTCCCAAAACTCCAGCATTCTGTGAGGAGCCGTCAATCCCTTTTGGAAAAAGTGACATCTTAATTAAATCAGTGTCTAGACCCTGAAATAGGACCAGGCTGATTGAGGGCGGCTCTTGCGAGCTGGGGTTCTCCTCATCTCTTACGTACCAAGCCAGAAGTGTTGTGCAGCCACGAGATCCTGGTGAAGCCTCTGGAGCTGGAGGAGCCACTGGGGAGCAGGGCTGCCCTGCCAGCCATCCCTCTGCTGTGTCACTCCAGGTCCTGAGCTCATTTATCCTGAGAAGTTCCAACCTGTTGGTGCCTCCCAAATGGAAAGGGTTTCACTTCATTGTTCTCACCTACATCTTTTCACTTCAGAAAAGGCTTTTGCTTCCTGCAGGTACAAACGTGTGACTCATTAAGTAATTCCTCTGATGGGAAAATGCTTGTGTCTAAAATGTAAATTTGATTCTTAAAAAAAAGCATCGAGCCAAGTGACTGCTTGTGGCTGATCTTTCCAATTCTGAATTGGAATTGGAATTTCTGAATTCTAATCTAGGTATTGAGCAAATTGTAATGACTGGTCAATCCAGGTGAGTTTCCTTGCCAAGTTTCAGGGGTGGACTGTGCATCCCATCCCTTCTGCATTGGCCTTTCGGTCCTTAACAGGACTTATAACAAAGATGGAGAGCAACTTTTTACACAGGCAGACAGTGGGATGGGACAAGGAGGGACAGTTTTCAACTAAAAGAGATTTAGATTAGATCTTAGGGGAAAATTCTTCCCTGTGAGGGTGGTGAGGCCCTGGCACAGGTTGCCCAGAGAAGCTGTGGCTGCCCCATCCCTGGAAGTGTCCAAGGTCAGGCTGGATGGAGCTTGGAGCAACCGGCGATTGAGGAAGGTGTCCCTGCCCGTGGCAGGGGGTGGGACTGGATGGCTTTTAAGGTCCCTTCCAAGCCAACCCATCCCACGATTGTCTGATTCTCCCTCCCTCTGCCCAGCTGCGCGCAGAGCGGGCGCCCGCGGCGCAACAGCCACCAGCGCAAGCTGGACCAGCAGGAGGAGAGCTGCCAGAACCTGACCGACTTCGCCCCCGCCCGCGTGCCCAGCGCCCTCGACATCTTCACCGCCTACAACGAGACGCTGCAGTGCTCCCACGAGTGCGTCCGCACCCCCGTGCCCGTCTACGCAGAGGACACGTTGCACTCGCCCGGGGATTATAAAACCACCTTCAATGGAAACAGGTGAGGTGGGGCGCCGTGGTTTCCCCGTGGGCTGGGGAGCGCTGTCCTGCTGCCATAATGGGGCTCCAGTGCTCAGGAGTGATGTTCTGGGAGCACGTGGCAGAGCCACCGTCCTCTCGGGTGCTCGCCCGCCCATAGCTCAGTGTGGTACTGACCCCCAGCCCCCTGGTTCCTGTTGGTGAGGCTGGGTGGGTGCCTCGGCAGCCCCTGGCCCCGCAGGGCTGGGTGAGGTCCGGCGGTGCTCAGCACCACACGGTGTTCAGCTCCCTGCTGCTGCTGCCGCCAGCACATAAAATGCCGCTGGATCCATCTTCCAGCACCCGTGCTGTCTCCTCAGTGGCATCGGCAAAGCTGCCAGGCTGCAAACGAGCGGGTGATTAATGGAGGAGCAAGCAGTGAGAGCCAAATGAGCCGTTTGGCTGGTGTGAAACAGCGGCGGAGCGTTAACAAGGGGCGTCACGGCAGCCAAGGAATGCGGCCGTGCTCTGCCGGCCCCTCGCCTGCCCAGAAGGAGGGCATTGGGAGCGATGGGGTTGGGAGATGCTTTCCACACCCCAGGCTGGCTCCAGAGCCCTTTCACTGGATGTTGGTGTGGTCTCATTTTATGGTAAATGTGTGTCCCCTTCAAAGGAAGAGGGAAAGGCAGGAAGAGAGTTTTGGGGGAAAAACTGAGCAGGTAAGGCTCCAGGCAGCCTGGAGGAACCGTGGTGTGTGTGGCACCTGCAGCCCATATCTGCCAGCCCCAAGGAGCTTCACAGATATCTTTTCAACCAGCACCTTTTGTGTGTACATGGGGTTCTGCTGGTCCACATTTTCCAGGGTTTCCTCAGATATCAGAAGGTGGAGAACTGGCAGGGATTGTCATGCCATTTTGCTGGGTGTCCTCAAGCATTGGTTTGATCTGAACCCCAGTCACATGACTGAGGGTGCCCCTGTTCTGGCTGACAGGGATCATGGCTCTTCTGCCATCCAGAGATACTTTCTGTGACCCTCTGTCCCAGAGCGCTTCCAGGCCCATTGAGAGCATCACTCTAGAGAGATGTGATTTTTTTTCTCTCAAAAAGCTGATTTTGCAGCAGGCCACCCTGGCTTGCTCCATGTGTGTTACGTACCAGCGTGTACAAGCCCCTCTTTCTGCTCACTGCAGACCCTCTTCTTCTGACCGGCATCTTATTCCCGTGGCCTTTGTGTCTGAGAAATGGTTTGAAATCTCCTGCTGACTGGCCGAAGCCTGTTTGACTTCTGGGGGCAGGGCAGACGCCAGCGGGCTGTTTCCTGGTACGTACCGCGCTCCCCGCGTCCGTCCCGCATCCCCCCCGTGCCCCTCGCTGTGCCCATCGTACCCTGTCTGGTGCCATCCTCCCGCTTGCACTTCCTTCAGGTGACTGGACATGATTCCTGCCATGGATGGGGCATTGGGTGCCAGATGGCTTTTCCAGGGAGATTATTTGCAGACAGGCCCACGCTAAGAGTCAGGGACTGGGATGGATGTGGACTTGAGAGCAAAGGGTCCCTGGGGCAGCCTTGAACTTCAGCCTGATCCCATGGTTCCATCCCACCTCCAAAACCTTGACAAGCCACAGTAATTTCCGTGCTGGGAAATGGCCTGATCTGTAATTAACCTCTGGTGGCATGATGGACAGCCTGCCTTGTCCGAGTGCTACGCGTCCAGCATGCACACTCCATCAGTATCTGAAAGCTCATTTGGTGATGTTTGCTGTCATGAACATTTTCATGCTCACTGCAAGGGTGCTGGGGTCCTTCTCCTCCTCTTCCTCCTGCTGCTGAGCCCCACCCCGCCCTGCAAAGCCAACCCTGTGAGCACAGTCCCCAGCAGTCAGTCACACCTGGGGTGCTGCTGTGACTGAAGGAGCGCAGCGATGTTGTTCTGGTTGCGAGAGTACAATCTTTTGGGATTTTCTTCTCTTTTGTTCAGTTGGCTTGAGCCGTTTCCACCTCCTTGTGTCTCTTTTGAAGGTGGCACAGCCGATAGCAGTGGCAGGAAAAGCAATTAGGGGTCTGTGTGTGCCAGCTCGCCATGGGCAGTGGTGCCCGCTCGAGGCACGCGCTCAGGTGAATTAATTGCTCTCCCAAGTCCCTGCTGTAATGAATCATATATTCAGTGTAAATGAAATTTCCAGCCTTCCCTGGCTGCAGCTCGCTCGGAATAGCCTGTTTAACATTATGCACAGCTATTGAACACAGAAATATAATTAGATTAGAATGGAAGGGAATAAAAAGTTAATGGTCTCGGCCATGCTGGGGCTGGCGGTGTCTGGGCAGGGCAGGTGAGGTGTGTGCCGGCGCAGCGGGGCAGAGAGCAGGGGTTCAGCTGGCACGGCCCTGCTGCCCCCCCAGAGCCCCTCCTGGCTGAAACAGCTTCAGTGGGGAAGGTGAAAGGCTCTCACCCCCCATCAGTTGATGTGCACTTGTTTTCAGTCTGACTCTTTTATTCTGGCCACAGTCTCGGGGGGACAGAGAGTAAAGGAACCCAGGTGGGAGCTGCTGCCAGAAGCTAGGGCAGCAGGAGGATGAGCAGGGAGGTTTTGCAGGGAACACCAGCCTCAGAAATAACCTACTGGGCCTTTTCCACCCTCAGCTTTGTAGCTTGGCATGTCTCTCCATCAACTTAAAGTGAATTAAAAAAGAGAAATAACACACGAAGCAAGCCAGCTACGCTCAATGCCATCCGCAGCTCTCCGTGCCTCAGGTAGAGGGAAGTAGGAGGAGCAGCTCGAAGTGCTGTAGGAAACCTGTGTGGATCCCATGGTTCCTGTTCCAGGGCCTGTGAAAGCCCAGGCAAAAGACCATGCCCTGGTCACCTCCATAGATTTCTTTAAATAGCCTGAAGCCATTTCATTACGCCTTATTAAATCCTTGAAATTCTCATTGACCCATTTTCATGGAATCCATAAAATGTGCATTGACGTGCTCTGGAAAAATCTATCCAGCTCATACCTGGAGCATTAGCTCTGTAATGGCGTTTCAATTACAGATACAATTCTGGAAGCTGCTGTTTGGTTTCATTAACGATAGCAAAACGAGATTAATCCCAAACCCGTTCTACCTGTTCTCTGTACGCTTACTGTGCATAGGTGTGTTTGCACCAGGGTGTTTCTGGAATACACTTGCACAAGTGGTATGTCCCAGTCGAAACCAGGTGCCGGGGGGAAATCCCACAGGTGAAATGAACATTCCAAGTTTCACGTGTCGCTGTGTTAGGTGCAGATGGCGTTGAGACGAGCTCCCTGCCAGGCTGTCCCTGCCACCCTGGTTGCCTTGTGCTGTCACCAGCTGCCAAGTGCCAGAGGAGCAGTGAGATGGAGGCATGGAGGATGCCTTTCCAGCTCTTGTTTCTAGAGGAAAGGCTGGTTAAAAAGGAGATGCAGCTGCCTGGGCTGCGCCGCTTCCGGAAGAATGAGTGTTTCCTGGCTGGCATTCACAGCCACAACAAGGTCACCTGAAGGGGACAGTTGCTGTTGACCCATTGCACCTCGGCAGAGATGGAGGGTGCTCTGGAGCACGTGCACGTTTTTGGCTGGAGGGTCTACACGCAGCTTTCTCCTCAAAGCCCCTTTCTCCTGGCGTTTTGCATTTTTAATTGACAACACTTCACAGCTCTGAGCTGTCTGATAGGCAGATTAGTGCTGCCGATGGTGTGGGGCCAGAGCTGGAGACACGAGGGAGGCAGCATGGCCCGGGACAGGGATGGCAGGACAGAGGTGCTGCAGAGGTCTCATTGAGATGACCACTGGGAGCCCAGTTGGAATTTAACGTGGACTTCACATCTGACAGTCCATCAGCCTGGTGTGAGGACTGACCATGGTGCTGCCCAACTGGCAGCCTGGCCTTGGGGGATGCTGATGGCCTCATCAGGCTGGACTGAGCAGTTGAGCCAGCAGATATAAGGGATAGCACTGCAGAGCATCTCCAGCCCGGAGAGCTGCACACCACGCCGGGGTTGTGTCAGGAAACCCGGTGAAACTCGTCTAGTTACACAGCGAGCAGATGTTGAAGCTATTTCCAGAGGTCAGATTCCTCCCACGCCAGCAGGAGCCATGGAGAGGGTTCCCGTGCCACCGGCGCAGCCCCTGCCAGGACACCAGCCCTCCCCACAGCAGCAATGCTGCCCGCGGCAAGCAGCTGGAGGAGCTTTCCAGCAGATTGCCTGTGCCGGTGGCTGGGCCCCACTGGAGCACCAGCTCCTCGGTGGATGTCACACCTCAGTGGATGTCACACCTCGGCCACGGCCGCCGGCAGCTGCTCCTGCAGCAGAGAAGCTGACCCATCCACGGCAGCCTGGCATAGCAGTGCAGCCTCAGTGTGGCCCCGGGGCTGGATAGGTGAGGAGTGGAGCAGTCAGGGAAAGCACTGAGGAGTTACCTGCAGAGAGGTATAAGAATGAAAACTCCTTGTGCCCTGGTGCCAGCGGTGCCAGGCGAGACACAGCACCTGGGCAGAGGCAGGAGCAGCCGCGGCTCTGCAGAGCAGCAGGTGACGTGTGCTGAAGACTTGAGTGGCTTTGGCCAGGCACCACAGCGCAGGGTGGCTGGTTTGGCTTGATTTCATCCTGGCTTTGGGGCTTTCTGAAATGAAGTTTGAGATTCCGCATTATTCTTGTCCTTAATCCCACTCTCTTTGACTGAAAAACCCCATGGAATGAGATTATACAAAAATCTGTAAGGTTGATCAAGCACTGACCTACTTTGCACAAAGAGGCTATTTGGGATACAATACCAATTGTATATCCTGCCATCACACATTAACCAGTGCTCACCCGGACCCAGGGGATGCTGGCAGGGAGGGGGCAATTTGGGGCACGGCAGCTGTGCTGGTTTGGTGACATCGTCCTGACCCTGCCCTGGCACGGGGCGGTGAGAGCTGACAGCGTTGTGTGATAATGCCGCGCTCGAACACGGCAGCAGCTGCTGTGATGGCCCCGTTCTGCCTAACAACAGCAAATGGTTTGTGTTAACATTAACAGATAATGAGTCATCATAAAAAATCCCAGCTTTTTTTTCTGAGGAGTAGCAGCAGTCCCAGCACAGCCCCGGCACAGGAGATTAAGGACTCTGGAAAATCTGTCTTGCTAATTAAGACTTCAGGGTTGTTCTTGGAGATGGAGTATTGGGCATCTTGCTTAAAAATAGTGTTGGAGAAAGAATGCTGGGACAAAAAGCACACCTCGTTCTGGATGCTGATCCCAGCCAGGCAGGGGGCGTAGTGTGGATTAGGGATGTGTGTCCTGAGCGCTGCTGTACGGGGTGTAGGTACCTGCTGGCAGCTGGCTCAGGCACACCCAGGTGTGCTACAGCCCATATCACCCACAGAACATCACAGACACATAAAGCAATGATGGGGAGTGATTGTCTTCACATTGAGGGTCCAAGATTGCATAGGGAGAGATCTTCCAGTAGACGGTAAATAAATAGCTTAAGGATTTTGATAGGATCTCTAGTTTGGTGCTTAACCAATTCCCTATTGATTCTTTAGATTTAACTTTAGAAAATCTTGTTAGTGCTTGTCATCATCTTCTTGTCTGCCAGAGCACTCGCTGCTCGTGGCCCGAGTGTGAGAAGCTGCAGAATGCAGGGATGATCTGGAGTAAATCCCACTCTGGAAAAGTCCCTGAGGAGATGGAAGGAGTGGTCCCCATCCCCAGCACAGACGGGCAGCTGCAGAGGAGGAGGAGGAGGTCACTGGTACCCCACTCCCTTGATGTCCTGCTCCCCTGGGATGCTGGCACGTGCTCCCTGAGCCCTGCAGCTCGACAGCAGGGGGGATGGAGGGAAAAACCTCTGGGCTGCAGAACGCATCAGAGCAACACTGACAGTCATGGTGCAATTCCCTGTCACGACTTAATCTTTCTTTTTCTTCTCGTCCTCAACAGGATTCCATTGGTGAACCTGTAAAAAATATAAAAAAACAATGGGTTACCTGTACCTACCATTTCTGTTTACCAGTAGGAGACTCAAAGAGCAGCGTTCTATGGGCCAAATATATTTTTATAAAAATGAACACGCCTATAGGTAACTGCGTTGTCAAGGAGCGCGTTTTTGGGAGGAGAGAAAAGGAGAGCGTGCGAGCAAAGAATCCCGTGGAGGAGGAGGTACCAGCAAGGGATGGAAAGGGAAGGACGAGCGCCTGGAGCCCGGCCATGGACGGTGACTCTGAACCTGTGCCAATAATACCATTATGTGCCATGAACCGATGCAAAGACTTTGCGAAGAGCCGAGCCAATAACGCCTGGAAGTGTTGTGGAGGACGAGCGGGGCATCTCTTCTGGTGGGGTCATGCATTCCGGTCCATACGCGTGCATACATACGGTATATGTAGAGAGAAAATATATATATATACACACACAAACACTTTTTGTACTGTAGCAATTTTTGAAGATCTTAAATACTCATTTTTAAAGAAGATGTCATGGGCTAAAAGTCTCATTTCTTTAACACGCATCATGCAAACTGGGTGATCTGATGTTTTCTACTTTGGCAGCTTGCCTGTCAACCTATATGTGTATATATAGGTAGACATATATACATATATATACGTGTGTGTGTGTATGTATAGACATATATATGTATGTATACATATATATATATAATTTTGGTTCTTTTTGGAAATGCTTTTCCAACGTTGCGACATGACTGTGGTGGGAGACGGCCGGGGCTGCACTGCCGGCGGGAAGCAGAGGAGAAGCTTCCCAAAACCATCCAGAGCTCAGCTCAAGGCAGTGCTGAAGGTATTTCCAGGCTTCTGTATCCTGATACATCACCAAGGTCTATGGGAAGAAGCCGGAAAGCCTGTGCCTGCCCCGTGTCCGCAGAGCTGTGATCTGCACCGTGCTAGGCATGACACCTCGGGGCTGGACGGGGCGGGTTTTAGGGGTGGACTTCCAAAGGATAGGCCTCTCTTGGCACAGAAGACAAATTTCAGGAGTGGAGGGTGGGAGGGTTTTTTTGGAAAATGGCTTCTAAATTGGCCACAGCACCAAAGCTTGCTCAGCTCTCTGTGAGAAACAAGAGGAAGGAGCTCATTGCCTCCTGCCCCAGCCTGGGGCCATGGGACTGAGGGAGCCTCTTCCTTTGTTCTCCTGGTCTTGGCTGGCTCTGCCACAGCAGGAGAAGACACAGCCCACTGTCCACAGTCCTGTGGATCATTTAATAGTGTTTAAAGGGAATTTTTGCCAGGGAAGCATGATTCTGCAGGCTCCGGTTTGGTGTGTTGCTCTAGAAAAACAGTCATGCCCGTCCAGCTCCTGCTGGGGTGGGTGGTGTTGGTGGGTGCTGACGAGGGTGCCAGCTGACCCTAAGAAGCCCTCTGTCCAGGTTTTTCCATGGAGTCAGGTGCTGCCATGCCGTGCTGCACCTCAGACACTGGGATGGGTCTCGCTCGGGTCCCTTCAACGTTAAATGGGTGGGAATGACAGCAGAGATCAGACCAAAGTCCTCCAGTTCTTTTTGTAAACTGCCCTTGGTAAATACTAGTGGTTTTTTAGAATCGTCCAGATCCATGTTTCTACTCCCCCACTGATTACTCAGATCCTTTTCTTTATGATAATGAACGTGCAGTTTAAAAACAAAAAAAAAAATTAGATCCCTGTGGTGTTGCACATAGCCACGCGTGCAGTCTCTTGTTCCCGTGTCCTTTTCTGTCCTTTTCCCATGGAATTGCACAGTCTGGATTATTTGTCCTGAATTTTTGGACGCTGCCTCAGACAGAAGTCTTCCTTGCCAGCCCTGACAATTACCTGCGGACTTGAGCCAATCATCCCCTGGGCAGAGCAGGGTCCCCTGGGTGGCTCATATCCGGCTCTCCAGAGCTTTGGATGCCTCTAGGGAGGAGAGGAGACAGTGTCTTGCTAGAGCAGTGGCCCCCAAAGCTTTAGTCATCCCTGGGAGACGTGGGGAGATTTCTATCCCTGGGAGTCGTGGAGTCTGCTCTGGGGTCATCTCAGTGTCCTGGGACTTTCCTGTGGCATCGCTGTCAGTGGTGCAGCCCCTGCCCACAGGTTCTCCTCCTTTTGTGACTTCACGGGAATCCATCCACGCCAACTTAGAGCCCACATCCCTCGTGCTTCTCCCCTTGATCTTCCTATTTATTTAATTCCCATGGGTATTCCAGTTAAATTGCGGTAGCAGTATGACAAGAAATATATCTCAGCTCCCCCATTCCAGGGCATTTGAAGCAGCATTCTGTGTTTCTGCATGGCTGAAGCCTACTGCCTTGCAGGGAAGTCATCAGGCAGAGCTGGGGGATGCCAGGGCAGCATGGGCAGTGCTGGTGCCAGCGATGGTGATGGAGAGGCACCCGGGAAATTCCCTGTGGGAGCTGAGGAAGAGAAGGGGAAAGCATTTGTGTGTGTGTGTGTGCATGTGTGTGTGTCAGGGAGAGAGAAGGAAGGTGAATAACTGTGACCCTGAGGATGGGCACAGGTTTCGGAGGGCAGGACTTGCTTGAGCTTCCCGCACAGTCTGCAGCAGGACATGTCCTGGTCTCCCCGAGCTGAGTGGTGAACCAGGGAACAAAAGTAGATGCACAATCTTCCCTTATTTATAAGGACCAACAGCACTTGCACTTTATCAGAGGAAGCCTCCCCCCATGCATGCTGGGCCACTGCGGTGGAGGGAGAGGAGGAGGAAGAAGGGCTGGGCTGGAGCCGCCGATGGAGTGATGTATGAGGCAGGATCCAGGCGTCCCAAGGTCTTGCACAGTGAAGAGAAATGAACTGTGGTGATTTCATTCCCTCCTATTGATGAAAGCCAAAAAACAAGAAAGAAATGAAAATAGGAAGTCGCATTTCTATGGCATAGTCTATTGAGTAGATCTTCCCACCGTGGAAAAGCAGGGAAGCGTGGTGTTCTCAGACACGGTCCCGTGGGAGCTTTGCCATGTTTTGAGCACATCGTCTCACCCCGAGGTCCTGGAAGCTTGAAAAAAGAAAAGTTTTGCTCCTTGCTTTGCTGTAAGCCCCTGACCTGCTGCTGCTTGTTTCTTTTCAGTTCATTTTCCGGATTCTTTAACCCTTGAGTAGTCCCTGAGAAACACACCATGGCAGCTGAGAGGCTGCCACATCCCCTAGACATGTCATGGAGTGTCTGTTTGTCCCTTGTGGCTCTTAGAGAAAGAGTGGTGTGGGATGAGCCACCTGTGGCAAGGAAAGGTTGGCTCTCCCTGGGCTCTGCAGCAAGCCCAGGCTTCCCGGGGCCATGTGGGACTCTCCTCCCTCCACATCCCTTGCAAACGCTGAGCAGGAGCCACAGGATGTGCCGCTCCCACCAGGGAGTCAGAGCCGCTGCTGCCACCAGCACCGGTGGGCTCTGTCCTGCACCAAACTGAGCTGGTTTGGGGCTACAGGTCTGAGCTCCCATGTCACGGCACAAACAGGTAGGGCAGGCAGGGTTTGGTCCTCAATCCCCTGACCTTCGTAAGCCGGGATCACCCCACAGCACCCCCGGGCAGAGCCGGTCCTGGGCAGCCGCCCATCTCTCCAGATCCGATGGTTTACCTTCACTCTGTCTTCCCAGCTGGAGAAAGGGCGGCCGGTGGTGGTTGTGGGAGCTGTGTTCCATGGGACACCAGTGCTCCGTGGGGTCGAGGGCACCGAGCCCGCCGGGAGGTCACCGCGGCGATGGCAGAGCCAGCGCGGGGACGGATTTCAGGTTACCTCTTCTCCACTGGCAGCTTGTTGCGAAGGAAGGTAGTTCAGCTGAAACGGTAGTTAAATAGTAGATATTCTACACATATTATATATTTTGTAAAAAAAAAATTAAAAAATAAAATGCAACAAAAATATATCTTATCCTATCTCAGCCCGCCCATTTCAGGATGAATGTGGTTGGAATTTTCGTTCAACCAGGTATTAAATCTGTACGCGATTTTTTCCAAAACCAGCAAGAAATCCCTTGCCATTTCCAAGTCTGTGGGTTTGGTCTCCCGAGCTCATCTAACGCTTCTCACACATTTTTAAGAATTACTCTCAGCGTTTGTAGGTACATTTTTAATAGTGTCACGAGTGGAGAAAATATTTACTTTGAAAAAAGTATATGTTGCACAAAAATGTACACTAAGGGCACAGATTTCTGACCCAGATTCTTCTATTTTAGGTTCCAAGGGGTTTATTTTTTTGTTTGATAGGACATGTACAGTGAAGTTTACACTTTATTTTTATTTTGCCAAAACCCGTTTTCTAACATGAGACAGTTTTACTTTGTAACCGGTTTTACATCACTGAGTACTTCTTTCTTTTCCTGGGAAAACCCTGCACCGGGAGGCATCCGGTGGAAGCTCCCTCGCCTTTTGGCATTGTGGCTGCCCCACGCGCCCACAGCGCAAGCTGGGGCGGTGCCAAAAGGGCCTTTTCTTCCCGAGCGGTTTTTAATTTGTCTCTGTCCGTGGAAGCCGTGTATTTGGAAGCACTGTAAATGCCACCCTGTCCCCTTGCCCTCTGTATATTTAGTACTCTGATGTTGCTATTAAAACTGATATGAGAACCGCGCAGCCGGTGGTGACTGGGTTCCTCCACGCGCGGCCGCGGTCCCTGGGGAGGGGACAGGGTTGGTTTGGTGTCCAGGGGGATCCACGTCGCATCAAGAAGGAGTCTAGAGGCTTCCCTGGAGAAATCCCCCTGTTCCCAGCCATGCACACCTCAGGTGTGTGGCTGGGAAATGGCCCTGCCTTCGTCCTGGGAAGAGGGTCTTGTTCATCCCCCTGGGGTCCCCACCACGGCAGCACCACCTCCACACCCTGCAGCACAGGCAGGAGGGTGCCGGGTCCCCAGCTCACCCAACATCCCCAGGGCTCTGGGGGGACCTCGTGTGCCTTGGGACAGCTGTTTGGAATAGGGAAGCCCTCGAATAGGACAGTTGGGGAGTTAATTAAACGTCACTAATGATGTCTTAAACAAACAGCTCTGCTGTGGATTTGCTTCACCCAGCTACATCTTTCACCCAAGGAGGAGTCCTGGCCTTGGAGCAGGTCCCTGGTAAGTGATGCCTCTGGTTTGCACATGGGGTGTGAAGTGGGTGAGGATGGTTCACACTTGGGCTGGCCCTGCTGCTGCACTGCCACACGCTGCTCAACGGACGGACTGACAGATGTGGGGACCGGGCAGCACAAGGAGGGCTCTTGCCAGGCAGCAGGGACAGCTTCCGTAGCCCCCCGTGCTCCTGCAGCATCCCCCGCTTCCCCAGGCCACCGTGGGGCAGCATGGCTGCCATTCCTCACAATGCCATCTGACCTGGAAAGGAGGCAAAGCCTTTATTGGTGTCCGTGTTGACTTTGAAGAGGGATGGCCTGGGAAGACAGAGGCTGGCACAGCCACCTGCTGCTTGCATTCCCAGGCCCTGGCAGGAGCCTTCCCTCAGTGCCAGGACCCTTCACAGCTCTCTGTGCCAGGCCAGTACAAAAGCAAGACCAGAGATGATGCCCAGCCCCAGTCCAGCCAAATCTCCAAAAGCTCCCTTCTGCAGGAAAATATATAGGAAAATGGGGAGGGACAAAGTGAGCTGCGCTTCATTTTAGGGCCAAATCGCCGGCTTAAATCACTGAGACAATGTGTACAAGCGAACAGGATGCGAATGGCCTCAGAGCTGCATATATCAGCTGGAGAACTCTGTTCATTTCCAGATGCAAGTGGGATTTCAGGGCATGAAATACAGTGTTAGGATCTCATTCCTTTCCCTGCTATTTATCACAGCCGGAAACGTACTCACCAGCCTGAGCTGTTCCAAGTGTCGCTGCTGGGAGCGTGGAGGAGAAATATTGTGCTGAGCCATGGGAGAGGGATTGGGGTGGGACAAGGCAAGCAGCCAAAGAGAAAAACCAGCATCTCTGCTCCCTCCAGCACCCATCGCCCTGGCATGGAGCCGGAGGCATCCCCTCCTGCTGCTCGCCCCGCTGTGCAGCGAGGGTCAGGGCATGGCCACCACACGCCATGTCCTGGGTTAAATGGTGCCACGAGTGGTCCCCGGGGCTGGAGGGGCCGTGACAGGGTCACTGTCCCCTTGTCAGCACTGGAGGCTGCCAGCTCATGTCCCTTCAGCGCTGCTCAGCAGGGTGAGGCTGGAAAATGAGACTGGAAACAAAACACCACACACTGGTGCCGCAGCACACAGTTCTGATAAAAAGTAGGACTAAGCATTATCCAAGTTTAATTATTATAATTATACCGGGGCGAAGTAATTGCTGGGGATATTTTAAGCATCAATCAACATGCTATTTTGAAAACCAAAGCCCTGATTTACCCAGGGCGAGGTGGTAACCATCAACAGGCAACCGTGCTGCCGGCAGCCGGAGGAGCCCACCAGGAGGGTTTGTTAGCTGGTCAGAGCTTCTTATCTGAAAATAGAGATTTGGGGGGAACAGAGGGTGAGACAAGCAGGGGGAAGGTGGAAAGGGGTCCCCCATGTCCCACAAAGCATTCACTAGGAGCCTGGATCCAGCATCGGGATGGGCTGCAGGAGCAGCATCGGCTTCAGGAAGAGGAGCTGTTCACGACGGGTGACCCTGGCTTGGTGGTGGTTCTGAGGAAGATTGGCTGGGGCTGGATGATGTAGTGGTGCTGAAATCATTTAAGCTTGTTATGGTGGTTTCTATGGCTCTCTGGCTGGATGTAACAAATTGTCTGCATCATTTTCCAGATGGATCATTCTTAAATCATCCAGGACAGGCTTCAGGGCTCCGCACTGAAGCAGTGAAAGGCACTTCGGTTCAATAAATGCTGGAACTGTTCTATATCAAGTGCTATTTCTTATTAAAAGTGTAAGTACATCATCTGAGCTGATGGGTCTCCCAGCCAAGATCTCCACACTCGGCATCCCTCTGAGTGCCCTTAGGTCCCCGTGGGGATGGGGACAGGGGAGGGGACAGGTATGGGGCCACGTGTGCGTGCCTGTGGTGGCAGGCAGGGTGGCTCTGTGACAGAGCAGAGGTAACACTGATGGATAAGGTTGTCCAGAAGCTCATCCCTACCCCCTGCTTCCCCCTTCCTAGATGGGTACCAGACCCAGCCATGTGTCCAGCTCCCAGCGAATGGCGCGGCCCAAGCGCGTCCGAACAAAACCTGTTAAAATTGGAATTAATCGATCCATCAGTAAATTCTGTTGCAAAACGGAGGGTTTATCACTGCTGTCGTGGCTGAAGCAGCCCGTGGCTCATGCCGAGCCCCACGGTGCCCTGTAGCAGAGCGAGCTGCCGAGGTGCCAGGCTCCAGCACCGCACTTGGCCGCGGCCGCCCGCGCCCGATGAGTGACGAGCGCTGAGAGAGCAGTTTGTTACTGCCAGGCAATTTGTGCTAATAAGCAGTTCGAGGCAGCGACGCCTCTCAGCAGAGATGAGTTATGGCAGGAGGGGATGGAGGGGAAGAGCCCTGAGGATGCCGCAGTGGAGGAGACCTGCAGGGCACATGGCAGCACAGCCCGCAGCGGGCTCAGTCTGCGGTGGGGCCAGCCCACGGTGGGCTCAGTCCACAGTGGGCTCAGCCCATGATCTCCTCTGCCTGCCCGCCTGGGATGGGCAATGAGGCGGCTACCCATGGCTTCTGCTGTGGACTGACCTTTTTCCTCTTCTCCTGAGGACTCAAGAAGCGCATGCAGATTGCAATTCCCAGATTTCAAATGCCAGGCTGGTATTGGATCTAGTCTCAGGCATTTCTGATGCTAGCAGGGCCTGAGCCCCAGGTCTGTGGGACCTGTTTGCCTCTGCCAACAGTGACATGTCTCTATGTGTTTAATAAACCCACCAGAATGAAATCCCCGCTGTTCCTGCTCATCTTCCGAGCATGATATTAACTGAAAACTGACATTTATCTTAGTTCCATGTCAGGCTAAAACAGGGACAGACTTTCTTGGGGGGTTTATTATCTTTCCTTCACAAATTTTCAAGCGTGAATAAGTGCTGTGACTGGCGCAGAGGATGGAGGCGGGAGCTGGTGGTGGGTGTCCTGAGAACCCGCTCCTCGCTTTGGCTGCAGCAGAACCAGCACAGGAGGGGCAGGAGCAAAAGTCCTGGTGGCACCTGGGGACAAGGTGACATCCCAGTGTGAAGCCCTGTGTGACACCAGGGTCAGCAGCGCCGGAGCACAGCAAGGCGTCACTCAAGCAGCGATGCCAGGGGAAACACATCCACCTCTGTGGGCGAGTGTGTCCTCTCAGGTGTATTTATTGACCTGTCAGAGGGCCCCGAGGTGGCTGACTGCACTTTCCCCCTGCAGCAATTGATTCCAGTCAGCTTAGATCAGGGAACAGTTGATTTCTTTGCCTGATACTCGCTCTGGCCTTCGATAACACAGTGTTTAGGAATACATCACAGGATTCACCGGCGGGAGCCTGATGTGTCCGATGGACAGCACTAACTGGTATGGCCACGTGTGGCCTTGGGGCTTTAGTTCCCAGAAAAAGCCATAGTCAAGCAACGCTAATTCAGCCTCTGGCTAATGGTGACTGTTTCCAAGTTCTCTGCTAACCTAGAGGACTGCTGTGCTTGTGGTGACACGGGGCCAACCCTGCCTGAAAACTGGGATCCAGCTCAGTCCTTTCCTCTGAGCCTCCTCTCTCCAACCTTGCTGGCTCTGTGACCGGGGTGATCAGGACTGGCCCATGCCTGGACTGCACTGCGGGGGACACAGTGCCTTTGGGCTCAGCCAAGCCTGATGTGGGCAGCCAGAGCAAGCATCCAAGCCCAGGGCTGGCTGGCCAGGGGTTCTAAGTGCCTGCTGGTACAGAAGCCAGGCTGCCACCCTCCCCTCGGAGCCTTTCCAATTACCAGCACATCTTTCTCTACTTAAAAGCCCAGCCAGTACTCTGCCCTCGCACTATAAAAAGCACAGCTTGACATTTGTTTTTTCCCTATCTATTTCTCATCCATGTTTTCTTTCTCCTCGCTTCAGCCTCCGCGACGACATCCCAAACACCAGCTCGGCACAGAGCAGTGGATTGCAGCCAGAACCATTTGTGAAATGGGTCTGTGAAGCCATGGGAAGAGCCATATCCATGTAACAGTCCATAAACCTGTCCATCGGAGCAGTTAGCCACGCTCAGCCCATGGGAGAAGAAAACCCACATCCACCAATTTGCTTTCAATCAGCCTGAAGACCTTCTCTACTGAAACCATTCCACATCCACAGATGTCGTTAAAGCTTGGGGCTGGTGTATTTGCCCTGGCTTTCTCACAGGGTTTTAAGGGGCAGGAGCCCTCGAAACCTGGCTCTCCTGGGAAGAGACTGGCATGCTGGAGTTTTGCTGTGGCTGTGTGTCCCCCATCACCTGGGCAGGAGCTGGTTCAATGTCCCTTGTCCCACCAGCATTTTTCCAAGTCCGGCAGAGAGTGTGGCTGAAAACCTGGTGCCAGGGCTAGTACTTAAAATGCCAATAAAACATTTTCCTTGAGTGTTAGCAGGTTTTAGTGCTGTCTGACTTCAAATAATTTACTCCCAAAGGGACTGAGGCCACGTGACCTTAGGCAGAGGGGAGGGCAGAGCCATGCTGGGCTGTGTGCACATCCCAGAGCTGGATCTGCCTGAGGAACAACTCTGCAGGACGGGAGAAGAAGCAGCCAAGAGCCCAACAAAACCCTCTCCTGAGCCCACAGCTCTGCTTGGTGCCGAGGAGACTGGGAGTGGGTGAACGAGCCCCTCTCTGAGCAGACAGCACGCTGGCAGAGACAAAGACAGTGACAACTGAGTGACACCGAGCAGCAGCTGCCAAAACCCGGTATCATCCCCTCTCCAGGGGGCTGGGAAGAGACCGGACAGTGCAGCCTCGCTGGTGGCAGCCGCCCAAAAGCACTGGGCGCGTGGACTGAGCAGACAAAGCAGGGGGACAAGAGCTCCGGAGCTGCTGGAGACCACCGAGCACTGCTGGGCCCCGCTGAATGGGTTTGGAGCGGTTTGGTGGCCAAGCACCGCCCTCAGTCCCGCTGGAGCGACACGGAGTGTCCGCTCCAGCTCGGCTTGCAAAGAGAGGAAAGAAAAGGGGAGGTGAAGGTTCCCAAGCTCCACGAAATTCCTTCCCAGGGTCCAGCTGCAGCCCCATGCGAGGGAGCCAAGAAGGGGAATGCAGCATCCCCAGCAGGGGCAGGGCCAGTGCTGAGATTCCCAGGGGAGTGAGGACATAGAGGTTGTGTTTAAAAGGTGAAAAGGATGAGAAAAGGGGAAGGAGTAGGAGAAAGAATAGCAAGGCATCAGTAGGATGCAGTAGGAATAGTATCAAATGGGCACTTCTCAACTTAAGGAAAGTTTGAGAGAGTCATTAAAGCCAGAGATCAGTGAAGAGGGAAATTGAAATGTTAGGGGCTGGAATGGAAAATTAGGCACAGATTAGGCCCTGGGGTTTAAAGCACCCTCCAATAAGCTGTTGTGAGGAACTGTAAAACACTCCCATGTGAGATGTCTCTGTATCCAGCTGCCTTGGTGAGCAAAATCCCCAGAGCAGTGGCGTGATGGGCACAGGGTCACAAGGTCCTGCCACGCTCCCTGGAGCCACTGATCAGTGCTATGGATAACGGGATAAAACCCAGAGATGAAGGAGGGGCTGGGAATGCTTGGGAATGCTCAAAGAAGCAGCAACAAGGGACAGGATTTCCACAGCCCTTTCTGAAAAAGCTGCAGGAGCTGGGCTGCCTGGGGTTCTCTGGACTCATCCCCTCTTGCCAGCGTTCTGCCAAGGAGTGGGACTGGTGGCATCTGTGGGCGCGCCCCACACTCAGCGCAGCAGGATTAGGGATCTGCCTGGGAAGTCAAGCAGTTGGGCTGGGAAGGCGGGAGGGGTCTTTGGAATTAGGCAGAGTCAAATGCCTTTGATCTAAAATGGATTTGGAGCGGAGTTGGATGCGCTCGTCCACCCGCGTGTTCACTGCCAGGAGCACTTAGCGTGGCTGGCCTCCCTCTCCCACCAGCACTTCCATCCAGGCAGCCTGGGCTGGGGCTGTTCCAGTAGGAGCCTTGGAGTACAAGGAGCCGTGGAGAAACCTGGTCTAGTGGAAGGTGTCTCTGCCCGTGGCAGGGCGTTGGAATGAGATGAACTTTAAAGTCTCTCCCAACCCAAACCAGGCTGTGATTCCGTGGTTCAAAATCCCTGCTGCAGCTTATCAGGGCTGACATCCATTGTCAGCACTCCCACATCAAGTAGAAGTGCACATGGAGCGTGGACACAAGCACAGGAAGCTGCTGCAGACCCTCTCCCTGCACGCATGGGCTGTGGGAAGCCAAGGGAATTGTGAACACAGCGCACATGGATGTGCCAGAGGCTACAGCTGGATGCATCTGAACCAAAGCAGAGTTCTGAAAGTCAGCCCCTTTCACGGGCAGGTGTGCAGGAAGGCAGGTGCCTGTGGGGCAGGAGCCTCCCAGGCTTCATTGAGCTGGGGGAGAGGTTATTTAAGAGCCAGGAAAGGAGCCAGTGCTGCTGGGGGCTCAGCCCCTGCTTGTCCCTCCAGGGAGCCTGGTGGCAGCTCATCCCTGGCAGGTATGTGGCAGCTGGGGGAAATTGCTCCTGTTTCCCAGCTGGCATCACACACATTCCCTTCCAGCCCTCCCGCTCGTGGTGATAAGCCTGGCTTAGGGAGATGTGCTAATCTGGCAGTTGCTATGAGACCCACTTGATGTCTTTGATGCAGTGTGGAGGCAGGTGAATCATTAAGAGGAATATCGGGTTTTCTGGCACAGTTTGAGGAGCTGCAGAAGTTTCCTGATGGTCGGAGGGATGCTGGGGAGGTCTCAGCAGCCGGGGAGTGCCTAGCCCAGGGAAGCTGGGAGCATTGACTTCTCCCTGCCATGGTCTCTCTTCTCTTTGTGGCTTTTCAAACTGTCAGCCTCCAGCTGCTGCTGGCTCCTTACAGGAGAATGTTTCCCAGAGTGGATTCTGAGGAGGAGCGAGCTGAAAATGTGTTTTGCTCTGGTTCTGGTGCCATCTCTGCCAGCTGAGCCTGCTCCTGGGCTGCAGCCTGGGGCTCCCAGTTCTTGTGACTTTCCAAAACAAGTGCAGATGGAGAGAGCAGGGAATGCTGGCTGGGAGGCCTGGGAATGCTGGTTGGGAGACCCAGTGCTGCTGCAGTGGGGGCAAGGGCAGGGTGTAGCTCATTCCTCCTGGTCCTGGCATTTGTCACAATCAGGATCAACTAGTTGGGGTCCCAGCCACGGTGCTGCACCCCACGCAGTAACTTATGTAACTGGTGGAAGGAACCAGCACAGCAGAAATTTTTAATTATGTATTTGACTGGAGCAGTTTGAGTTCATGCAACGTTGGTTAGTTACCTCCAATAATTAGAAATTTTACAGCTGGGTGAAAAGTTTATAAAGCACTGAAAAGTGTAGGGCATTCAGGATGGAAACATTCAGTCCCCCTACTTGTTCTGAGAAAGGGAACGATTTTGGGGTTTCCGAGGAGCCTCAGTCCCTACTGGCCCCCAGAGATGCATCTGCTGGCAGCTACAGCCCTGCTTGCTCCACACATGAGCTTGGAGCTCCTTGGCCAGGGACAGAGGGTTCAGCAGGAGCCACTGGCCCAACCCAGGCATCCCTCACAGGAGTGTTCAGTTAAGCACAAACTGATGGTAATTCGTGGTAATCAGTAGGCCCCAAGGTGGGGATGGCTGGTTGTCCTGGCAGCAGGGATTTAGGGATGGTCCAGGACCAGAAGATGGTCACTTTGGAGGGCTCGTGGTACAAGTCACTCAGTTCTTGCCTACAGACCCTGAAGTGCTAATTCAGGTTTTCTTAGTGAGGTTTTTTCCCCTCTGGCATCAATTCACTGAAGGGAGCAGAGGTTTGGGGAGGATGTTAATGATCATCTTGACGTTATCAGTGTATCAGAGACTTTGCTCCCTCAGTGAAAGCCCTGGAGCTGCTGAGCTGGCGGGTGTTGCTCTGCTGAGGGGGTTCTGTGGCAGCCTGCACAGTGGTCCTTGGGGGAAGAGGGATTCAAGGAGGAAGACAAAAAAATACCTGTTGTAAAGGAGTGGAACAGCATGGGCCATTATTTACATTCAGAGTAATAGCTCAGCACAGCAGCAGCTAGGAGGTGTCTCAGGGCAGCATGCGGGGAATAAAACTGATGGATGCAGCATTTCCCTGACGTGGAGGGCTCGTGGTGGAGGCACAGTGCTCCTGTGAGCAGGCACTGGGAGGCTGTTGGGGCTGGAAACGTGGGGGGAAGGAACCCTGAGCTGCCAGCTGAGGTTTTGGCCGCATTTGTCCCCAGGATTCTCCTGGGACATCATCTCCTAGATCCTGGGGCATCTCTGGGTGCCTGGCTGGGCTGGTCCCCTCTGGCTCCTCCCAGGTGCCCATCACCTCTGCTTCCAGCCTGCATGGGAAGCAGCTCTTCTCCTTGAGCAAACCTGCCACGACCCCTCCCTGGGCAAATTCCTGTCCATACAATGTAAATTCTATTTTTAAAGCCTGTGTGATGACCAGGTTTGGTGTCATTATATAGGAAGGGTTACTGCAGGTGAAGGGTTAAGTGGCTGGTGGCTCACGCAGATATGAAGTCTCCTTGCAAGTGTGCAGCCTTGCAAATGGAATAAAAGTGTTTTTTAAAGTATTTGAAATCAGTTTTGTTTATGTAATCTGACAAGTTATTATGCACAGTCCTTATCTGACTTCATGATTTATGGGAAAGAACCTCAAATCTATATTTAAAATTACTATTAAACACAATTTTTTTGCCTCTTCAGCTGAGATAGAAGCACCATTAACAGTTGTTGCCCTGGAGCACAAGTACTTCATTAGTTTAGGAAAATTAATTTTTTCCATTAAATCTTCCTAGGATCCTGACGCCATATTTGCTTGTAAGTGTTCAATAATAATAATTAAAGAAAAAAAAAGTTCTGCTCGCTGTGATCTTTGGTTCCCTCCTCTCTTTAAGCTCTCGGGTGTGTGTGGCTGTGGGTTGAGGCCAAGGGATGCCACTGCCAGTGGGGCAGGTGTGTGTGGGCAGACTCAGACCTGGCAATGGACAGGGGGAAGAAAAGGCCCATCTGGTTCAGAGAACTCCGTCTCGTGCTGCTTCTTGTTCAGTTTATTGTAATGACCTTTCAGAGCACTACAGGGAAAGCTGGAATTCCTGTGGCTTGGAATTTCAGTTCCTGCTCCTGTCCTGGGCACTGTGATGCTGGGCGGTGGGAGATGCTCTGGAAGATCGTGGTGCTCCTGTTCTCCATCCATCTGCTGCTCCAATCCTGCAGAGAAGTGGCTTTTCAAGTGCAGATGAATCTGAATTCATTTGGCTTCCTCTTCATGAGCCCAGAGAAATGCCAAAGCCTCTCTTCTCATGTCTCAGCTACTTCTGGCAGGTTTGAGCTCGGTTAGGAGATGGGTTTCTGTTTTCATGCTCCTCCAGCTTCAGAACAAAAGAGCTGATGGCAGTTGTGCACATGTACACGTGTATCGCTCCCAGCCTGGAATATTAATTTATACTGAATTCAATCACATTTTGTGGCATCTTTCTACTTAAACTTTTTTCCCCTACTTGGGTGTTACTCCTACAGTTTGATTCTAAAAGTTGCTAGAGTTGGGTTGCAGGTCCCCTCTAGAGGCTTGTGTCTCTCTGAGGATGCCACCAGCATCATATCCAGAGCCCCATAAGGATTGTGGAGGGGAGGATCCTGATGCTGAGCTGAACAGTGAGGCAGTGGTTGTGTTCTGGAGAGCCAACCTGTGCTGTGGGATTTATGGAGAGATTCAATTATGGACAGCACAGTAAATTTCTCTTTAATAGAGCCTTAAATATTCACTGGCAATATTTACATAAGCATTGTAACAGCTGTGAAGAAGTCATTAAGGACTACTCGCGGAGATAATCTCGATTTTAAAATTCCTTTAATGTGCATTTTCAGAGAGATTACAGCCACAACTATCTGGTCAATAAAAAGCCTATCCTCCTCCACAGGGTGTGTAAGCAGACAGGAAGGACGATCAAAAATAACCAAGCAAACTATCTGGATTGAACTGGGATTTTTTTCTGGCTCCTGTTGACTTTTTTGACAGCCAAGTGCCATTCCAAAGGGATATCATGTGTGGCAGCTAGACACCAAAGGTGTGCAGTCAACCACACAGGACCAAATCATCAGTGCCCCCAGTGAAAGGCTTTACGCATCCAGTTCAGTCACTGGGGTTATTTGTGTCTCTGAAAAAATGCAACAGGGATTCTCCTCTTCCTCACCTCCTGCACAAGGCATTTCCAGGATGTTCTACAGGGACTGCTGCCGTGGCCTTTTACTGAGGTGTTTCTGGGGCTGGTTTGTTGTTGTAGGTTGGTTTGGGTGGTTGGTTTGCAGTTTTAGAACCATCCTTGGCATCCCCTGCCGAAACCCTGACCTTGGTACCCTTGGCTCACTGCAGCAACTGCTGCTTTTCTCTGTTTTGTGTACAAAGTTTCATCTCCTCAGAGGTCCCCATGCAAGAGGTTTGCTCCATGGCTTCTCCAGGAAGAGTCAGGTTCCCATCTAGGAGGAGATGGAGAAACCCAGTTTCCAAACGCTCTCTCACCAGATCGGCAATAACAGGAGGCTGAACAAACTTGGTGTGTTCCGTGTGTAACAGAAGTTAAACAAACTCTAAAGGCTGGGAGATCCCGACTCCTTCTCCTCCTTCAGCAGCTCAGTTGGCCTAGTGTGAGGAGATGCTAATTTGAGCTGGCAGCAATTCATGTTCACTTTGGAGGACAACAAGGCATCGGAGAATAGGCAGGAGCAGAGCTCGGCTGAAGAGCGGCTGCGAGCCACGGAGAGGGCTGGGGGAGCTGCTCACAATGGATTCCCAGGGAAAAGGACAGATTAGGCTGCTGGGCTCTACCTAACAGCTCAAAAGGCTTTCTCCAAGGCTTTGTGATACGCTGGTTTGCCTTTTCCTGGAGGGGAAGGAGTGGGAGATGAGGGGCAGGAGCAGATGTTGGCAAGGGCAGTGCCTCCTGCAGCCTCTTCCTTGTGCAGGCGGCCGAGCGGAGCAGAGAGTGCAGGAAGTCTGCAGACCCATGTGTGACCCCCTGGCAGAGCCAGCACAGCCTCACGAGCCTTTTCTCCCTTCCCTTAATCTCACAAAATGGGAAGATTTCGCTCAGAATCATCAAGAGATAATAAATATGGATCGTGTTGTTTTACGAGTTTCCCACACGGAAGAGTACTTTAAATTAAGCACTGTAAAGCTCAGTTGAACGTGGTGGAAGAACAATCCAGCGTTGAACTGAATGTACAATTGCCTTCCCCTTTCTTTTCAGTCCTTTCCTTCCTCCCCAATCCCGGTAAAGCCGGCACACGAGGAACTGCAGGACACAGTCGGGAGCTGTCCCTGGTCCCGTGCGATGCTCCGGGCTGAGTTCTGGCAGATCTTGGCACCAACTGCTCACCTGGAATATTTCCTTGGAGTTTTACATGGCAGTTTAGCCCTAAACCTGACCAGTGAGAGCTATTTCAGTAACTCTGCCCTGCCTCTGCCTCTGAAAACTTTATAGAATAAACCTGTTTGGCACTGGAGCTGGTTTGGAACGGCTCTGCAGAAACAGCCCTGCTTCCCTGAGCCAGAAAGATTTGGTTTGAAACTTCTCCAGCCCTATGAACTTCTCCCGCCTCCCAGGCTGGGGTCTGGACCTGGCAAGCAACACTGCAGTGATGTCCCAGAGCCACTCCCAAGCAACTTCCTGGCCTGTGGAGAGGTTTTGATGGGGAGGTTGCTGCCTTGAGCTGCTCCTGGGAGAAGAGTTTCTCTGGGCAGTTCCGTGGGGATTCTGTGTGGGGCTGGGGATGCTGGGAATTCCAGTGCTGTGTGCAGGGACAGATCTGCAGGTGGACACTGGGAATTTGGCTCCGTTCACTGGCTCCAGGAGCAGTTCAGTTGCTGTATCCCTGCTCTGAGGCTCGCTGCAGGCAGTGGGGACATCTTTTCCCACATCCCACTGCAGAGGCTCGTTCATTTTTAAGACACAGCTTTCCTGCGCCTGCTTTACTCAGAGCCAGATTTTCATCCCTGGCTCCATAGAAACCGCAGTTTTCCTGGGCTGTCAAATATTGTTTTGCCTGTACTCCCAGAGGAGACAAATGAAAAATTTCAAAGTAAACACTTGCCAATAGGTGTAGAAGAGAGGAGTGGAGACCCTCCAGATATTCTCCCTCTCTGCCAAGACTATACATGCTCCTTTTAATTTCCAGAGGTATTTATAGCTCCTTCCTTCCTTTCCAATTATCGCCATGAGAAAATGGTGGAGGGGAAGACAAGCAGGAGGGAGCTGACTCTGAAGTCTGTGGATGGGGTGTTTTCTCCCTTCCTTGTCCACCACAATCCCTGTCACAAACATCTGAGGCTGGAGCATGTGCCACAGCCTGGCCAGGGCCAGAGAGGCATCCGAGTGCTCAGGAAGATCCAAAAGAGCCAGCCCAGGTGCTGCCTCTTCCCCTGCAAGAGAAGGGAGCCAGGGATGGGGAAACAAAGAGCAGAAAACAAGCTGTGTTTGCAACTTGTGATTGTATTTGGTTTGTAACAGCCAAAGCAATAATCGTGTTTGTGGAGCTGAAAAAGGAGGGGAGACAAATGGTTTAATTTGGATCAATATTAATTTTATGCAATTTAACTTTTTATTACAGAAAATCGTTCAATTATTGTTCTTGGGATCCATCAAGAAAGAAAAAAACCCTTTTAGCTCAGAAAATGACCGTCTGGCTGGGAAAGGTGTTTGTTGGCTGAGGGAATTGTTTATTGCTTCGTGTTTGATCAGCCACACATTTCTGTGTGAAAGGAGTCGGTGCCTGTGGGAGCAGCAGCCACTTTGGCGGGATGGGAAGCAGGGATCACTGCTGGGATCGCTGTGGAGAGCAAGGCTCAACGAGGCACTTGAGCCTGCACTCCATTGCTGGCTTCTCCCTGGCACCTGAGACAGCAGTAATCAGGAAAATGTGTGAAAATTTAGGAATCAGACCCCTGGCATTTGCTTGGAAAGATGCAGCAAGAATCCGTGCCCCTTGTCCTCTTTCTGAGGAGACATCCATGCAACGAGTAATTAAACTGCTGTGGGCTAATGAGGAGCCTTGTTGGCATCTCTCTTCTTCCGCTGGGGCACTGTGACCCACCAGCTCAGGGCTGACACTGAGGCTGCGATCTAGCCTCGGCCTCTGGTGAGAGCGGGCAGGGCTGCAGGCAGGGACAGGCAGGAGGTATCGAACAAGTTTCTGGTTGCACTGAAATAAATGATGCTTGTTAACTGAACAAACCACTGTGGTTCCACGGCGAGCTTCACATCCCCCATTGACCTTTGGCAAACACGGAAAGGCTCCCGCGGACAAGCCCAATCTTTTCCTTACAAGTCTGAGCGAGGTGCTGCCTGTTTTGCTGAGTTTAAAGACATGAGAAGGTCATCAAAACTGGTACGTGCTCGGTTTTGGAGATGCCCCAGCACTGTGCTGGTCGCAGTTTGGCTCCTCCAGTGGGACGTGGGGGCTGGGCAGCACATGCTTGGCACACCCTCAGGGACACGCTGTCTGGATTTTGGCATGGGAGCCCAGTTCCCAGGCACCCTCCTGCATTTGTTCCGGGGAGAAGTGACTGACAAACCCAGAGTGTCGGCATCCTCTAAAGCCATCAGTGAGAAATGCCATGAAATGAGTTCTCACAAGTGCCTGGTTTAGCTCTTTTTCTCCTAAATCTGCAGCACCACATTACCAGTACAGAGATATTAACTGGGAACCACTGGCACCGCCTCACACACACCGAGGACGTGAAGTGTTAAACACAGCATTTATCTCTCTGAAAATTGGTACAGGCTTTGAACATTGATTTTTACCTTAGGGCTAACGTGTTACTTTGGGGAAAAGGCTGTAGAATAAAGGATGTTTTGATCTGTTTTGCTTTAACCTTTTTTAATACATCTCAAACGCAAATGCTGACTGCTCGTTTGTTGCCCGTTTTTGATCACCTGCAACACTGAGAGGAAGAGTGGGGGGAGATCAGAAGGACAGAGGGGTTATTGCTGCTGCCAGCAGCAGCTCGGGCCACGGGCTGTGGCACAGCGCGTGTCCACTCGCCTCAGGGCCCTGCCACCGGGATGGCACTGGGCAGATGTTCAGTCTGGACTGAAAGGACCAGCTGTGACACAGCGTGGTGAGCGGGCTCTGCCCGTGTGCTGCCTCGGAGTTCATCTCCTCCACCTTCAGGGACTGGGTGCGTCGCTCAGGCTCAGTGCCCTCAGCATCCCCCGCCAGAAGGGAAGTGCCTGCAGGGAGCTGAGGATGTTTGCTGTGTTCACGTCCAGGTGAGCTGGGTGTGAGCACAGAGGCACCTGGGAGCCACCGCTGGCCTCCCACCCAGTGCCGTGCCTGTGCCCCAAAGCCTCGTGCAGGGCAGAGCCCAGGGACGGGGCAAGTCCCGAGCCCACAAAGCCATGAAGAAAAACCTGCCTTTGGGCCAGGTCCTTGCAGAGGGCACCTCTCCCTCTGCTGACACAGAGATGCTCAGGCACTGCTGCAGCCAAAGATTTTTGGCAGGAGCAGCAGGACAGCCAGAATAGCTCCCACTTTCTGCACAGGCCTGAGGGAGGTCTGTCTCTGTTACTTCTTTCTGAGAACCACAGAGAAACCCATCAGAGACAGATGTCCGAATTTTAAGGTCATTTGTTCCCTTTTTATATAGTAATATATTAGCTGAGCAGAGCAATGCTTGGTAAGTGCCTTAGGACAGCAGAGCTGTTTTAGGGAATTGGCTGAGAGATACTATCTCTCCCTTAAAGTGCAATAAATAAATGTACTTTGCTCTTCAAAAAACATGGGGAGGCTATGCTATGAATCTTCTAGAAAGTTAGAAGGCCTTTGAAGCGTTTGGTTTGAGACATAATCGCTCATGTTACACATTTAAAAATAAGCAAACTGGTAAACCAAACTGCAAACCTCTCCTTCATGTGCAAAAGTTTGGGGGAAGTTTCATTTGTCAGGGTGAGTGATGGTGGAGAGGGCCCAGCCCCATGCCCAATTCTGCATAACTATTGCATTAGGGGAAAATTTATGGGTTTGTAACATCTTTCACATGCTCTACCAAATTCCTTGTGTTTTATGCCACCTTCGTCACAGCGTCAGGTTAGTTGGGTTGTGTAACACTGAAGCTCCGGAACATTTACAGATGAGCTCTTGGTGCCGTGGGAGTGAAGAATGGCTTCTATCACTCTGCCCTCGTGCCATGGCAAGGGAGGCTCTGGCTGCTGCACTGGTGTGGGAATCCCCACGGAGCCAGATCACCAGCCAGGGCTGGGAGCAGGCACAGGATCAAGACTCCAACACCGCCACAGAGCCAGTGCCATGACAGAGGCAGCATTACTTGCTCTGAATGCTCAGACTTCAGCTGGATCCGATTTTCACGGGTGCCGTTTCCCTAGAAGGAGGTCCCAAGCACCCAGCTCCTTGGCCAGGGTTCCACTGCTGCACGCCAGGGCTGGAGAGCCTGGCTAAGGGTTTGCCCTCCAGCACAGCCATCACTCAATGACCCTATTCATCAGCAAGCACAAAAGCAGGGAACAGAACCAAGCAGGAGTTTTTCAGGACAAAGCAAACAGGCACATAAGACTGTTTGAAAATAAAACTTATTTGGGATTCATTGTTCCCTTGCAGCAAATCGCACTTTTAGGGTAGAAAAGCCTTTTGACTAAGTGCAAAAGCTTGTACTGCGTTCTCCTGTAAAGAAAAACGTGTGATTTGCGTTGCTTTTAGTGCAGAGCCCTCCCAAGCCTACGGAGCAGGACTGCGGATGGAGCCGTGGGCAGCTGCACCCTCGTCTTGGCCAGGGACGCGGCACAGGGTGGTGAGTGCAGCATCTGCCCGAAAAGCCACAAAAGTTCTGCTGGGGAGCCTGGGAAACCCTGCTCCAGGTCTCAGCGGCTGCCCGAGCCTGGGATCACATTGAGCACTTCCCTCTGTCTCTCCTGCCCCTCCTCGGTCCTTCTGCAGGCCAAGTGCCCGCCACCCCATTTTCACTTCAAATGCGGCAGAGAACACAAATTCCAGAGCAAACAGCCTGGCATCTCTTTCCCATGAAATCTCCCCAAAAGGAGGCAAGTCAGCCAACTGTTTTGGATACCTCCGTGAGGTTCCCACAACGCGTGAGGTCTGTCCTTGGCCACTGCTGTGCCTTTGTCCTCAATCCGTCCTGTTGGGAGGGTGCTGCTTCCCACTGACACTCAGGGGGTCTCCAGCTGGGTCACGATGGTGTTTGCAGCCTGAAATAGTGATGAACCACAATTTGTTGTTTCAACGGCTCTCGCTCCCCGTGGCGTTCACTGTCCTGAGGCAGCAAAGTGCACAAAAACTCCGTGGGTGAAGTGGAACAAGGTGAAACAGCCCCTTCCCAGGGCTGCAGTTTCCAGCAAGTTTCACTGATTTCAATAATAGAAAAACACTTCAGTGTATTCCTGACATTTTCACATCAAAACGTAATTATGTTTCACTATTCAAATATTTAGAAGGCAGTTCTTAACCGATCCTTGCTCCATTAATTATTCCTATTAATTATGTATAGATTTATAAATAGCAATATAATTAATATTTAACAGTATTTTTATTTGAGAATTTCAAAAGCTTATTGAAAATTTGCATATCTGAAGCCCTACCTTTTAAGTGGAAGGACAGTTTGCTGCTTCATCTTCTTCCTCGCTCTCTGTCTTATCAGCTTAAACGCTGGCCACACTTCTCCCAAGGGGAGATATTTTTAGTTTGGGGTTTTTGCTTTTTCATCATCACTTGAAGTGGGATGTATAACTGTGTGCTGCTAATTAGAGCTGATCCCGTGCAGACGTTATTCCCGGGTGGGAGGCCGGGCGAGGGCTGCGCCTCTGCCCCGTCCTGTCCCAGGGGAGCGCTGCACCTGCGGCTATGGCCACGTAATTAATCACCTCAAAGGTGATTGACTTCCCCCTGGGAGGGCTTCGAGCAGCCTGGCGATGCCCTTCCGGCTGCCTGTAGGCTGGGATGGCCACGAGGCTGAGATGCACCTTCGGCCCCTGCTGGCACAGGGGCTGCCCTCGTGCCCTGCTCATTTCCAAGGCACCAGGAGTGGCCCCCCCTCTCCATAACCCATCGAGGCTGAGCCCCCGGAAAAACCCAGAGACTCCATGGTGAGCTGTGCCATTCGGAGCCCAGCAGGGAAAGCAAGTGATGTCAAAAGTGGGAATTCAGTCCCAGCAAACCGAGGGAGCAAAGGCTGGGTGCCGAGATGCCAAATGGGCGACTCAGCACGGATCCTCCCCGCTGTGCCAGGTGCCATAACACAACCCACATGCCTGCAGTGCCCACGGTTTTTTTATTTGCGATGCCCTGTTACTTTCCCAATGGCATTTCCCTCACCCGAGCGCAATATTCCTCGCCTTGGAACATCAGCACAAGCATTCGTCAGCCCAGTCTTGCTTGACTCATCACTTCCTCACTGTTTTCTGAAGGGAAATTCCAGGTTTTGTTGCTGATTTTATGCAGCGTAAGGTTATCCCAGCGCTGCTGTTCCAGCAGCATCCCTGACTGCCGCATTCCAAGCCTGTGTTATCCCAGCAGGGTTATCCCAGCACTGTTATCCCAGCGGTGGTCCCCAGGCCCTGGGAGTGATCCATAGCTGCGCTTACGTCTCGCGTCTCGAGTCATTCCCAGTCTTCCATCACTTTGCTGAAAATCTGCGTCTGATGATGGCACTCGGGTCATCAAGATTAATAACGATAGAGTTCTGCCGGCGTTTAGTCAGGGAAAAACACCTGGAGCTGCTCTTTTATGACTGATTAATGAGGGGGGAAAAAAGCTGCCGTGGTTCTAATTGGCATTTGAGTTCTTTCTGAGTTTTAACATTCATGCTATGCAAATATATCAATTCCTAACAATGTCTAACAAGATCATTTGAAAATTAGTCTCCCTGGGGGATTGCAATCACAGCTTTGGGAAAGGCCTGAGCCCGTTTGCCTTCCATGTATTTACAGAAGGTGACAGAAAAATTAGTATCTCCTGTTGGATGGCCAATGCACATCCATGGGGCACAACCCAGAGGTTGGGGGTGAACCCACCTGGCCCCACCCCACCCTGGAATGTTGGGAGAAGATGCTCTTCATCCAGTGCTGGGTTTGATGTCTAACTCTGAGAGCAGCAGTGGACTCCTGGTCATTTTTGACCTTCACCTTGACCTTCACACCATCCCTTTGCTTCATCTCCGTTTACTTCCCCCCAGCCTTCCAATGGGAGCCAGTGATGCCATCCCAGCAGCCTGGAAGAGGAGACTCCAGTGCTCTCCTCCCTGCCTGGCACCAGATGTGTCAGCAGAGGGAACTGAATCGTCCATAATTAATTTATCCTCATGAAAAATCCATGCCTGACTCCAACTAAGAGCTGATGTTCAGGGTGTTGCATAACTTGGCTCCATGAGGGAGAAGAGGGACCCACCGATTCTGCCTCAGCAATGTGAGGTGTTCCTGGGGGTCTTGTTTACACCAGAGTGGTAAAACAAGTCCTCGGCATACTTTAATGTGCTAATTGGGGGTTATTACGGCCCTTTTTATTTACGATTAGATTACGAATGTAATACTCCGTCTCATTTTGCTCTGCAGTAAGAGCTGTGAAAGGATGGTAATTACCTCTCGTGTAAACCTATACTTAGATAGAAAAAATGACGTGTGAAATGAAAGGCCTGAAGAAACGGCATAATCTGTGTTTGCTTTGCGCAGACGTGCAGGAGACGCACCCGCTCCGCTCCTGGATGTGCGCGGCGTTCGTGCAGGACCCAAGGCCCTGCCACCTTCCTCCTGTGTCCTTAATATTAAGGTGGCCCTTTTTCATGGAAATGCTGACTGGGAGGGGATGAATAATTCATCACGGGCACACGGAGCACACCAGGCAGATTTTGCCTCATTTTCCCGTCTGGGTGAAATTCTGTGTGCCCAGGGCATCACTGCCCGCCTCAGAGACTGTCAAAGCCTCCAGAGGAAAACTGAGAAGTCCAGAGAGCATTGCGTCCCTCTCCTGTTCCTTCCAGGACTAGGCCTCCAACAATTTTGCCTCTGGAGGGTTTGCTGGCGAGGGCTTGCACCGCCCCACGCTCAAGATCACCTTTGTGTTTGTCCATCCTGTTACATGGAACATGTCATGCCGCAGCAGGAAAGTGAGCCATGGGTTTGTGTTTTTTAAAAAGAAGTCCAAGTCAAAGGCTAGTAAAGCCAGAGGTTGTCAAGGAGCAAAGGAGGAGTCTATCAGCCAGTAGGCTGCAACTCCCACCCGCAGTAGTGCATCGTTCCCTGAGCCTACAGGAATCCGGCATCAACTTCCAACACAGGCAAGAGAATCACTCCAACAATTCCCTCACTGCCTTCGCTGTTCTTTTCCCCTGTTTTTTGATCTCCAGGACCTCAGGGCGATAATTCTATTTTGACTGGAACAATAAGCTGAAGCTCTGCCCTGGCAGGGATGCATTGGGGTTGTTGTTTATTTTAACTGACGGAGCTGATCTGCGGGATGCTCAGCTCTCAGCCGAGTGCTGAGGGCGCAGCTCCGCTCATCCTTGCGCTCTGCTGCTCTGCAGGAAAGGTCAATATTTCCTTGGGCAGAAAGTTTTTCCAAGCCTTGTGAGCCATGACAGCCGCTGCTTCCAACTCCGATGTTCAAAGGAAATTTAACAGGGACTCTGGCCCCACCACTGTCACCACACTCCGAGGTCCTTGTGAGGGTCTGTATGACATGAAAACCTCAAAGGACAGGGGTGATCCAGGAGACAGAAAATCCAGTTTTCATCTCCTGATGATACCTTTATCTTTGGCTGGGAACAAACATGGTGAGGGAGAGGGAAGAGGTGGGCACTGCTGGGTCCCCTCCAGCCCCGGTTCCATGTGAGCATCCTGTGGGGAGCAAGGTTGGGCCCCCCCAGCACCCATCTCCATTTGACAATTGCAAGGCAAGGGCGCATCTGCACCAGGTTCCATCAAGAATGAAATTCCAGATTATGTGAAGGCATCTTTCCTTCTGTTTTGAAGTTGCAGGAGACTCACAGAGGTGGCTGATGGAGAGGTTTAAGCCTTTGCAGAGCAAAGCCAGCTGACCCAGTTAAGTCACCTGTCCCCGGCGTAACAGGATATCGGCTAAACCCCTCGGTGCCTCTGGGAACCGCTGCAAATCCACCCTGACAGCGTGCAGCAGCACACTGGGGATGGGATAACAGGAAAAACATCCCACCGGCTTTTTGCACAGCCACATCCCGCTCTGGCAGGTTCAGTTTGGTCCTGGGCAGGACAGGATCCCACCAGCACGGATGCTCCAGTGCTCCACATCCCAACAACACGCATGCTCATGTCCCTGCATCCTACTGGTACCTGTGCTCCGGTGCTCTGCATCCCGCTGGGCAGGCGAGGAGGACGCTGACAAACCCAGAGTGGACATGTTGCACGTGCAACCAGGCAGGGAAACTTCTCTGGTAGGAGCTGCCTCCATCCTCCCAAATATTTTCATTGCAACAGATGTTCCTTTCCACATTTCCTTTCCCTTAAGCTGGTGGTTATTACGGAGAGGCGGAGGTGCCAGGTGGGACTGTAACTACCAAAATCAGGACTCATTCAGTGCTTTGATGACATCAATTAGCTCCAGGATGCCAGTGCCAAGATTTCTGCAATTACAGCAGGTAAATCTGTGCGTCTGCAATAATCTCACTTGAAGTGGTTCAAATGGGTTCAGTTTCTGGTTTTTGGAAACCAATATCCATATGCAGCTATAGCTATGGAGCAGAAAACTACTTCCTGTGCTGTGGCTTCTGCCTGCACAGTTTGTGTTTGCATATGCAATAATATTTTGGGGAAAAAAATCTCTTTTCCGCTGCCATCTGTGTGAGGATCGAGGCTCCAGTGGAGGTCAGGCCGGGAGGGTTTCAGCAAGCAGAGGAATGCCTTCCTGGAGAGGGATGGGACCTTCTGGGTGGCCGTTGGGAACTTGTTTCTGGACCTCTATGGGAACAAACCTACAGGATTATAAGTAAAACAGAAAAAAGCACCAAACCAGTCAATTTTCAAGGTGTGAAAGATTAATTTTGGTCTTTCTGGGGAGTCAGTTCTCTCAAGGACTCTGTAGCTGGATGAATAGTAACAGTTTTCTAGACTTGCTCAAGGAGGGAGGAGCTTGGTGCTGCCCACCACAGTCCCCAGTGACTCCATGGTGTTGGGATGATGGATGAGCTCCAAGGAGATGCCTCTGCACTGGGCAGATTCCTCTTGAGCTGTTACCTGAGCAGGAGCAGGGAATTTCAGAGATCAGCTGTACGAAAGAAAAAACTCGTGGGCATTCTTGGTTTGGAAAGTGCCTGATTTTAGTGTGGCTGAGAGCTGGGACCACAGTCTGGCAGTGCCGGCAGTGTTGGGGCAGAGCCAGGGGAGCACCTTGTTGTCCTTGGTGCAACTCTGTGGTGGATAAACAGCCCCATTTAATCTTCAGGGTCTTTGCTCAGGCACTTTTCATCAGGACTGTGTTCACTTCTTTTCTTTTTTTAATGAGGGAATTTTAAATCCAAGAGGATTTGCAGCAAAAGTGAGTTGCATATCCCAATTTCTGCACCCAGGAAATCAACTACTGAGTCCAATCGTTGTCAGAAACAGTTACCAAAAAAAAAAAAAGAAGAAGAAGAAGAAGAAGAAGAAGAAACTCAAAATCTGCACAGAAGAAGAAACCCAGAGTCTTTGGTGTGAAGGGAAGAGGCGTATCTCCCTGGAGAATATGATAATTTATAATGAAACATTATCTACAGCCCCATATGTTACATTTTCTATTTATGGCTAATTTGCTTAAGCATTTCTAATGTACCCCCCAAGGGAGGACAGTTTGTCTTTGGGCAGCTGGCTAGCGCCGAGGGAAGAAACAAGGCAACGTTTCATCCGCGCACGCCGGCAGACGGGAAGCGAACAGCACCCGCTGGAAAGGTGCTCGGAGATTCCTTTGGGCAGCTGCTCCCACTCGGAGCCAGCGCTCCTGCAGCCAGCTCCCTGCTGTGGAGGAGGGACCCCGGGGCAGGAGCTGGGGGGACTAGGCCATCCTGAGCTTCCCGTGATCCCTGATCACTGCCACAGCCCCCAGGCTGAGCCACATCCACAGGCTCCAGAAGTTAACCTTCTACACTTACAACTTGTGGTATAAAAAATGTAGGGATCAGCTTTTCCTGAGCCACAGTGTGTCCCTGGCCTTTCCCAGGAGCATCTTATGCCTCCTGGCAGGACCTGCTCTATGAGAAGCCAGGGACGGGGCTGTGTCCCAGCCTCCTGGAGCAGCTGGGTCAGATCCAGGAGCAGCGCTGAGCAAGGGAGCCCTGCCGCAGCGCAGAGCCCGTGTACAAAAATGATGGACACTCCTCTCAGCCTTGCTGTGAGGCTGAGGAGATCCTGGGATATAAACATGACAGTCTGTGTGCCGGTGTGACTGCTCGGCTCTTCCCAGGTGATATTCAGCCACAAACATTTCAGTGGCATCCTCAGCAAGGGGGGATAACCCGGATGACTCTGAATCACTCTCTGCATCACTAAAATATTCTCAGATGTGATCCTGGATGTCTCAACAAGATGTTCACAAATCAGCCCAGGAAGACTTGTCCCTGCCTCTGATGTTCAAATTTTGCCCTTGAGCTCTCAGGGAGGGAAAAAAAAAAGGTTTTGAGCTTTCCTCCTGCTATTTGACCCAGATGGCTCCTTGCAAGCACATGGGGCTCATCCGGAGCCCAGGGCGCCAGCCTTGAGCTCCCAGCAGCCACAGCCCCACCACGGGAGAGAAATCCATTTGGCAGGAGCGAGGTTTGCTGGCCTGACCGCGCTCACAGCGATGACGTGATCTGGCTTCAGAGTGACGTGAAGGCTCCTTTGGTGAAATTTGGGTTAAGGCACTTCACACCAGCACGGCTGCAGAGGCAATTCCTTCCCAACTCTGTAATTCCGTCTGGACTTGTGGCTGCTCACGTGAAGGAGAGCAAGATCGTTAATTGATCAGCAGCGTCGGTAATTGTTCAGTCTCAGGCAACGGGTGCCAATCCTGGATTTTGACGTTTATGAGCGTGCGTGGACACGCACAATTAGCTGGAATGGCAGTCCAGAGTGAAGGGAGTGGGCACAGAGCTGGTGCTGGGGGGAGTGTGTGTGTCAGGCAGGGATGTGCACTTGGGAATGAATAATCTGGCATCACCTCCTGCCTCTCCCTGGCCATTTACATCCCCATCCAGCTAATCAGCAGTGGAGGAGCAGCTCACCTCCCTGGGTGCTCAGATGACAATTTTATGGATACTGCACAACCCTGCAACATCAATCCAGCTCCTGGCTTTGCCCAGATTATTGATTAAAACTGTGTTAATGATCGATAGCTGGACTAATTGCACGGGTGCACTAATGGCTGCCCCTCGCAGCTCTTCGCTCCCGCCACGGCCAAGATGCTCCAGAGCGGTGATGGAAGAATTCCCTCTCCCTCATGCCTGGAAGCTGTACAGCTGCCTGACGTGTGGCCAGGGATCTAACATCTCCCGATACAATATCAACCTCCCGGAGTAGATTTCAATAGCAGAAATCAAAGGGAACTATTAAAACTCATTACCATTTTTATCTCCAGTGCTGCAGATTTGCTATAATTTTATTTGAATCTGAATGCAGATGATATTTGCACAGGGCACCCTCTCCTCTCCCCCTCATTCTTGTTCTAAGGAATACTCAGCCGTACCCGTCAGCGGCAGAGCAGCCACCACTCGCATCCCTTTCCCAGCCTGGCTCTGGAGAGACGAGCAGGTTTGAGGTGCAGAGCGTGGTGGGTGGCAGCACCGCTGGGAATTTGGATGGCAGAGAACAAAGTTCCACAATATGGGCAAACAGTTCAGTTTTAAACCACGTCAGTGGGTGCTCTCATTGGTGCTTTTCCTGTTGTCTCTGAGCTGCACGAGGATGAACAGCAAAGATGAGTTTCGTTAAGCAGCTGCTGGGCTCGGGGAGCCCCCACATTCCCCAGCCCGGACATCTCCTCGAGCAGATGCTGAAGTTGCTTCCTTTTGCCAAAATCAAAGTTTAGCATCTGCTTTTACTGTAAACCCTGACGCTGCTTCTCCAGTGCCTTGGCTTGGATGAGCTCCTGCAGGAAATTCCTGGTACCTTGCCAAGATGTCAACGGGGAGAATGCAGGTGCCGAGGAGCTGCCTTGCTCCCTCTGTGCCCCTCGAAACGGACAGACCCAAACCCCACTGCACTCAGGCTGCTTCCCCAGCCCTTGGCACAGCCTCGGGCACTGGGTGCTGATGCTTAAGAGCAACGTCAAGAAACTCAACACATCCTACTGCGCTGTTGAGAGCAGCTGCCAGGGGGAAGACAATCCAATTCCCTCCTTGGAGGAGGGATGCCAGCCAGCAGCGTGTTGGAAGGAGTCAGCTCAGCAAACACCACTGCACAGGGGTCCTACTGGGGGCTGCAGGGGGTGTCTGGGTCTCACTGCCCTTCACCCACTCAGGCAGACTCATTTTCACGCTGCTCCCTCCCTGGGAGGAGCCACATGGCTCCCCTCACATCATGTGTGAACTGTGTTTCACTGCAGCCCACGAGCTGCTTAAAGTTAGAAAGGGTTTAACACGATGCTGGCGCCGAGTCGTGGCTCTGAGCAGCACGGAGCAGCACGGGGGCCTCAGGGAGCTGGGATGAGGTCCCAAAGCCCGTGGAACTGCCAGGTTGGCATGGAGCCAGCAGCAGGAACATCCCACAGGATGCTGGAGCGCAGAGTCATCTCCCGTCCTGGGCTTCCCCTCATGGCAGTAGCACCACATTTCCCACACTGCCAGAAGTGACCATCAAGTGGCAGGTTAACATCCACCCATAAAAGCTGGGATCTTCCTGCAGGGCTGGGCTTTGATGAAGAAAGTGCCAGAAAGGGAGAGCCGCATGCTGTGAGGAAAACAGCCTGTAGAAGACTTTTGGGTCATTTTCCTGCCAAAGGCACTCCCTGGCTGAAGGAGAATTCCTGGGGTCACTGCTGCCTGTGCCGTGGGACACACGGTGCCTGACCTGTCCTCACAGCTCACACTCAGACAGGTTTCTGCCAAAACGTTACAGACTGATGGGTCAGACAGGGACTGATGGCCATTCCTTGTGAAGGTCCCTGAACCCGGCCTGCTGCTCTCCATGCAGGAGCAGATGCAGGCTTTCCCAAAACTCCATCCTTTCTGGTGAACTCCTACCCCCTCCCCAAGTTTTAGCATGGGAATCTAATCTTTTTCAATGAGCAGAGGTTCTTTTTTGACAGTGAAATTAATATTCATTAGCCATCAGGGAAGAAAACGCTGAGCTGTTTATCATTGCTTCATTAGATTTAGCCAAATACCAGCTAAACATAATTACTTACATAAACTCCTGTGGCAGAGCCTGAAATTTGTAGCCAAAAAAGAAAATGCAAGGGAGAATGGTGGAGATCGGCTTTGGGATCTGAGCTCACCACTGCTCTCAGAGCAGCCAAAAACAGACACAGCTTCAAAATGTACCTCCTAGCCTTTGTCATCCTCTTTTCTGCTTGTTTATAAGCAGCAAGGAAACACACCAGGTGTCCCAAGAAAGGAAGTGAAAGGAGAAAACATCCTCACTCACCCTCTTTACATGCTGTTTTATTTTGTGCACCCATGGGGGATCACAGGAAGGCTGGACCTCCCTCCAGTCTTGGGTAAGGGCCAGAGCAGGGCCAGCAGCTCCTGAGGTGCCCTGCATGGTTTTGTGGGTGGGGAAATGCAATCTGTTCCCGCATGCTTAATTAAACTAATCAAGCCTTTCCCCTCCCCTTCTGCATCTCTACCAATAAAAGCAGTGGCACGGGGCTGTACAAACCCCAGCAGTGACGTCCTGTTGAAGCTCTGATCCATCCCAGCCCCCCAGGGGATGCCTTGGGATGTTCTGCACTGCGTGGTTATCACAGTGGGATGCTCTCTAGCGTGACGAAGGCAGGTCACCGCTGTGGGATGCCCTCCAGGGCACGTGGAAGGCAGGTCACTGCCATGGGATGATCTCCAGTGTGACAAAGGCAGGTCACATCTCCTCCTCCCCAGTGTCCTGACCAACGTTAAACACCTTTGGCAGACACCTGAGGGGAAGCAAAGGCTCTTCTCTGCCTTTCAGATCCACTCTCTAATTACAAAGCTCGTTCATTTTAGCACCCTGCTATCCCATAATTGATGTTGGGTACCTCTCACAATGAGCCTGATTTAAATGTATACATGTTTCTCCTTCTCCTGAAACCCTGCTGGCTGTGAGACACCTAATTAACAGCAGAGCTTTCAAAGTCTCCCTAACAAATGCATCCCCGTGTTTCTGAGCACAAGGACTCTCATTAGTGAAGCTGTGCTTTGTGATTATTTATACCCCTTCTATAATTAAAAATTCTGAAATCTAATTACAATTATCCATCAGTTTTCCAACATCCCGGGACTAGAACCTTCACCTTTTTCTGCTGTTGCTTTTCTCTTTTACCCAACATCCCTTCAGGCACGGGCATCCACGAGTCCACTCCCAGGCCATGGGTGCTCCCCATTCTTCCTCTTCCCTGCAGCTCCTTCCCATCGGTCACCCACTCTTGCGATGTGATTTGCTCCGTTGTTGCCAGGATCCGTGTTTTCTTCGCCAGAGCGGAGTGGAAGCCAACGGCAGTGATTGCTCCTGGCTCCCAGAGGAGCTCCAGGGAGCGTGGAGATGATCACACGTGCGTGCAAGGAGCGGAGCCGAGGAATGGCACATGGCGGTGGCTACGATCCCTCTTCCAGGACCAGGTGCCCTCCCACCACGCGCTGTGTCTGGAGTTCTGGACAGGTATTCCCGATGCCACGGCAACAGACAAGCCAAGCAGGGTGCTGGCCCACAGCCCCCACGCCCCCACTGTGCCACGAGGGCCCAAGGCACTTTTGGGTCCCTCGGAGCGGGACTGAAAAGGGACTGTGAAAGATGGCTTTGAAATCGAGCTAGTTCCCTGCTCGGGCTGAGTCTGGGAAGTCATAATCTTAATATGAACATCTTTAAATATCCTCACTAATGGGCTCATTCTTTAATTTCCCGAAGCAATGACAGTCTCAACAGACCCTATATCATGGCTAAGATGGGATCTGTCACTGAATGGCTGAATTATATTTCATCCTTTATTTTTATCAGCTCTGCTGACTTATTTATGACAGTTAGAGTCTCGGCTGGCTTTTGTCTGGCCTGTACTTTGCTGCTGCTCGGGGAGGAAAAAGCAATAGTTTATAAAGCCATTTTCACAGCATCCCCATAATTTTAGGCTGTGTCTGAGGCTTCATTTTGAACGGAACACTGTAGATAAACTGTTATTCATGGCAACGCCTGCGAAGTCCTCGGCAGCCCCCAGAGAACGTTGCCTGCTCAAAATGGGCTTTCCCTCAGAATTATTTGTGAAGAACAAAGGGCAATTTTCCCATCCTGGCAGCAGCAGCCCACATGGCAAATGCCACTTGGGGGGGTTATCTTCCAGCATTTCTTTTATTGAAAACATAATCAAATCCCGGGCTGTGCGTAGCCAGGGAGTGAGCCCTGGGCAGCATTTCCTGTGTGGAGCTGGCTGGGTTTGCCATGGGTGGCCACTCCACGGCCAGTGCCAGCCCTTTTTCCACCCTGAGCAGGTGGCACAGTGTGTTTCCCTGTTGGGCATCCTGGAATGGTGCTGTCCCATCGACGGCTCCACTGCACAGCCAGTTCATCCCAGTGTGGGGACATGAAGGCGACTTCCCACTTGCCTTTTCCCTCACCTCACTGCTCCCAGAGCCTTGCTCCTCCCAGAGCCTTTCTCCCAGCAGCTCAGCCCGCAGTGAGTCTCAGCCAGGCTTTAAGCATCTGGGCATTAGGAGTCCGGGTGTTCCTGAGCCAACAGAGCAGTTGGTCGTGTTGTCCTGGACACATTCCCATGCTCCCTGCTCTGCTCGTGAGTTGGCTCCGGGGTCGTGCGAGCCCCTGGGAGTGATGAGCATCTCCCAGCCCAGGCACTGCTGGCCCGGCTCAGCTGCTCTGTGGCACGGGATGGCTGAGTGCCATCTGCCAGCCTCACCTCGCGGGCCTGGGCAGCTCCCGGTGGGGCACAGACGAGCTGCCGGCAAATGTCAGCGACCTCGAGCCAGCCGTAGTTCGGGGACAGGGAATTTTCCAAGCAGAAAGGGAGAGCATAAAGGAGCCGGGGGAGCAGGGGCGAAACACAGGAGCAGCTCCAAGAGCTCCTCCCGAGACACAGCAAGTGCCAAAGTTAATACATTTAATACATTTCGTACGCGCTCTGCCAGCCATTAGGAATGTGCTTGTTCTGTCATTGCTCTGAGGCAATCACGGGAAGCGTCTGTCCTCTGAGTGCACGGGGGGAAATTGGAGTGCCCGGAGCTGCAGTGGTCAGCCAAAAATAACGTACGACTTTATCCTTGGAAGGAAATTGGGCACTGATTGGAAGGCAGAAGTTGGGTGCAACACTTGAAGCAATGTGACATTTCCGGGCGTTAGGGGTGTGTGCACTGGAGGCCACATTCGGGGTGCACGTCGCCAGCCCCCACTCGCGCTGCCTCGTGTGCTGTCACCCACAGTCAGAGGAGAGCAGCTCTTGCCAGGAGCCACTCTCAGTCCCGTGGCCTTCCACTGCCTCACCTCACTACAGCTAAAACCTGGAATAGCCACAAAGCGGGGGGTGACCTGGATAAAACACTGAGTCCATGTCCTGCTCTCCAGTGGATTGTCCCTTAACAATGTCTTAGTTCTGAATGCTGGGCTGGTGCTGCGGTCAGTGCAGGCTGCCCTGGGAAGCAGTGACCATGAGGGGGGAAGCTTCCCAGCAAATTTGACCATTTCCCCATCACAGGTCCAAACCATGAGAAATTTCTCTCAACCATATGAATATTTAAAGCAACTTGCCGGATCTCAAGGGCTCCCCACCTACCCTTCTTAGGGGTGGTAATGAGCTCTGAATAGGAAATTAGGAATAATTATAACCCATTCATCCCTTTAATAATGAGTCAAATAATTCCAGTGCTTGTTGGCAGAACTTCTATGGAAGTTCTCCACCCTGTGTGATCTGAAATGCTGGCTGAGTTAGTGGCTTCTCTCTTTGCGGTACCGCACAAACTTAGAGTGCTTTTGATTCGGAGCAAACTTTCCAGTTCCAGCAGTGACTTGAGGAATTCCCAGGCACATCCAAGGACAGAAAGCTAAATGCTACATTCCCAAAGCTAACATATAGAGAGACAACAAGAGAAAAAAGGAGCTTATGACTAAACACTTCGGGAGCTGACGAGCACAGTGGTATTTTAAGCTCCTGCCTGCTATCTTTGGACTGTGACTCTTTGATGACTAACAAAATATTTGCTTTTTTTCTCTTTATGGGCCTGTGATTTCACTGTCTGAATCTTGTCCTATTGACCCAAAGAGCTTCAATTTCAAAGCTATTAAAACCTAATTTTCTCTACCAGGCTCCTGAGACAGACACTAACTTCCATAGAATAATTCATTTCTTCCCTCTGAAAAAAAGCAAAGAAAAAAAGGGAGAAGCAAAGGACATTGGAGTGGTTGTTCAAAGGGAGGTCCAGGCCAGCGGCTGCCTGTGTTCACTGCTGATACTTCCCTCTGCAGTGTCCTTCCAGAGGAGGAGCAGGAATGCTTCTCGGAGCAGCGCCCATGGAGCAGCAGCTCTGTTTGCACAGGAGGACTGCGGTTCCCTGATAACACCCAGAGCCCCTGCATCATCCTGTCATGGACAGCCAAGGTCTGTTCTTCTGGGACAAAGTAAACTTCCAGCCTCCTCTGCCTCCAAAGCCTTTGGGTTTGCTGTATCCCAGCCACTCGGCACTGGTCCACAGCTGAGCTTTGTGTGATGTGTTGTGACCAGTGGGAAAACGGGGGTGTTTTGGTGGGCTGGGCTGCAGCAGGGCCACGGAACCATCCCAGCTCTCCCTCCTCTGCCAACCCCATGCAGGGCCCGCTTGGGTGCCAGCAAACCCTAGAGCTGGTGCTGCTCTGCCAAGACGCCCTTTCGTATTCTCCATCATGATAACGCCTTGTTGGATAAGTGCTTTTTAAACCCTACAGATAGATAGTGTATCTGGAGTGGCATTTTAAAAGAGAAAATTGAGACAAGATTCATTACAGGCACCAGTAAATGTCAAACATTTTATCAACTGTGTAAAGTGCCGTGTTAAGCTGTCTTTTCCCCCCAAAGCTTGATTAAAACTATAAATGCCTTTTTAATATTAATATTATTCCCCTCTCCGTGCAGCTTGTTTGGTTATTTGCGATGGCAGGAACAGGCTGGTGCTTGGTGGAGGAGGCAACATGGGCAGGACTGGCTGGGAGTTGGCATAGGGATCCCCAAAGCTCTGCTTGTCCCCAGAAATGCAGGTGCCTGGCCTGGGACTGCCCTGGGAGAGCAGCAGCCCCCCACCCCACACCCTGTCCCACTGTGGGACCCCCATCCCGGTGCCTTCTGCCCTGCCAGGCTCGGTCCGGCTCCGAAATCCTCCTGCATGCATCACTCGTGCACGTGGCACGGTGCCTCTAACAGGTCCTCCTCGCTAAGCTGTGTTTAATTAAAAGCTGGCTCTGTGTTGCGGGTGCTAATTAGTGCTCTTTGCTTGGAGACGCAGACTCCATCAATATCTAAATCCATAGCTGAAACCCAGCACAATAATAAATACTGTGACAGCTGCTTCACCAGGATCCCAAAGTTGCTGCTGTGACTTCATGTGAGTCCAGCCCTGGCAGCACTGAGTGGGTCACCCAAACCAGCCCCCAGGCTGGGAAGGGCTCACACCTTTCCCCAAAGGCTCGTGGGGTCTGCAGGAAACATCTGCCTCAGTGTGGCTTTCCTTCAGGAACTGCTGGTGTTTGCAGCCAGGAGAGCAGCCTTCCTTGGGCAGAGCCATGGGGCACACCTGACCCCTCGGTGGGTCCCTGTAGCATCACTCCAGGGAGCCGAGCTTTGTTTCCTCCACTGAGAAGTTCAGAATCAGCTTTTCAAGCAAATTATTCACTATAAAAATGACTTCTGTTCCAAATGCATCCAATCTTCTTAAAGGGTGCCGTTCCCAATAGCAGAACGAACTCATGAAAAATACATGACCTGGAGCGTCTCTGGAATATTTATTTATCCAGCAAGTCTCACTCGGGGCGTTACAGCACTGCCAAGGGTGCACTGCACTGTCAGGAGCTGGCACCAGCGGCCACCTCCAGAGCTGCCAGCTCTCACCCTGTCAGGTTTTGGGGACCAGCCAGTGTTCCTGTGTGCCACCCACAGGTACCTCTCCAGGGAGCTCAAAGTTGTGTCTTGGCCACAGGATAAGCCAGGGCACGTGAATGCTCTCCAGCGAATCCAGTGTTGGATCTACCGGTGAGGTTTTGGGGCAGGCACGAAGCTGTGCTGGGCGGCAGCAGCTCTCGCCCTGCTCAGTCACCCGAGCTCCGGGGGACTGCGGTTCCTCCAGTAGCTGGACGAGGCTGAGCCAGTGTTTTTCCTGTGTTTTTCTGATATTTTCCCTGCAAGCTGCCTTCAGCCAGGAGCCGCTCTGGCAGCTTCACCTGCCTTCTTTCCCCTAATTGTGTGAATAATTCTGCCCTGCTGTCGGACGGACGGGCTGGCGCTGGGAGTTAGACTGGGCGGTGGCATGACAACAAGGCTATCCGTTCATTTTGTAGCACTTGATAGGTAAACTAAAAGATGCTAAACAAATTAACTCTGTGTGAGTATTAAGGCTGCCCATGCTCAAACGAAAAGGCCCTCATGTGCCAGAGCATTCCACTCACCCAGTCCAGTGAGGAGAGTGGTGCAGGTGCCGGGAGCCGTGTCCCGGTTGCCTGGGAGAGGGAGAGAGTCACAGGAACCCAGCTGAGCCCCCAGCAGTGACGGGGCCATCACCGGGAAATTGTAAAGGAATTTCAGAGTCGTGCTGCTGTGTCAAATCTCCAAACACATCCTTAAAGAGCAGCTCTTCACCGAAAATGGCACCGCTCACTGCTAGAGACATTAATGATGCTGTCCATCTGCTGTCCCCGTGCACTGGTGCTTGGCCCTGGCTGTGCAGGCACTGTTTGGCAGAGTCATTTAAAAAGATGGAGAGGAAAAAGGGATGCAGAGAGCGTGGGGGGAGTGTAGAGGTTGCTCTGTTGCAATAAAACAGAGATTTAATGGTGCTGGGCGAGGCCGCTGTGCGCGCTGCAGGCAGCACAAGCTTCAGCCCCTGCACCTTCATCTCCAAGTACTTGCCCTTCATAGATGAAGGAGCTGGCAACTGCTGTCCCCAAACAGCCTCAAGGGCTTTGGGGCATTGCGGTCTCTTGCCTGGCACCAGGGGGATGCCTAAAAATCTCCCCTTGCACCTGAGGGCTGTCAGCAAGGGAGAAATGAGGGATGGTAAACACTTTTCAGGGGTAACTTCATCCCTGCATCACTCTGATACTGGCCCATGTGTTATCAGAGTGAAATCCTGTGCCAAAAGCACCACCACAGCAGGTTAGAGTCAGACCTTTAACTGCCATAGCAAGGAGGTTATTTATTTCTCAGCTATGGGCTGGCAACAGGAGATTCACACGAGCCCAGAGAGAACACAGGGTGGGCAGCTCCAGTCTGGGCAGTCCTGCGGATCACCCCTGATTCCAAGTTACATAAAGCTCCTTATGCAGCAAACAATCATGTTATTAAAGGCAGAAGGACAAGGTCCGATGTAATCCAGTGGCTGTGACTAACTGGATTTATGGGCTCACTCCCACTGCTCAGTGCAGAAGCAGAAAGATCCCTTAGATCTTACAGGAACTATTTTTTGCAAGGATCCTCAGCAGTGATTGTTGCCCCAGAGAAGGGACAAGGGCATTGGGAAGAGGTTGGCGTGGTTAAGATTTTCTCCATTGACTTCTCCAACTTTGCAGCTTGAGCAGCCCACACGGGTACGGATGTGGGTTTGTGCCTGCAGAGGTGGGTCAGATTCCCTGCAGATGTTGCTCCAATTGTCCCAGCAAACCACACCAGGCAAAGCCCAGCTTGTGGGAGGGCATCTGTGGACCCCCACTGTGCCCTTCCCCTTGGATCCTCAAGCTATTTTGGGGACAGCAGTGGGTTTGGTCTCCGGAGGCGATGCTTCCCACCCACTCCTGGCTGGCTGCTGTGGCTGCTCCAGGTTTGGCTCCGGTGCCAATGCCCTCCCACTGCCAGCCAGCCTCAGTGAGTTCTCGCTGGCTCAGCATTGGGATGAAAAGCCCTTTTTCCTTTGATCCAAACTGTCATTGCAGGATGTCCATCACCCCCTGGGTGCTTCCGCAGAGACAAATGTATTCCCGTGGTCGGTGGCGCTCCGTGTCCTCCCTGTGTCCGGAACTTTTCCAGGTTTCCGTCTCCAGGTTTGGCACGATGGGTTGAGTGTTTGCTTTCCCACAATGGTTTTGTTCCTGCTGTTCGCCCCCTGGGAAGGGAACAGTGCGATTCGGTGCACAGTCTGGAGGGGGAAGTTGGCTTGGGGAGGGCTGTTGAGCAGGAGGCTTTGGGAACAGTCAATATTTATAGAACATGACAGCAGTGGCATTTGCAGATAATTTTGGGTATTAAGAGAAAATAGCAGCATTTGCTTTCCCAGCTACACAAGGTATTTGTGCCGACAGCCTTCTCTGTCCCTCCTGATCCAGCACAGACTCCACTCCCAGAACTGACTCCTGAAACCGCTCACGACTTTAGGCATCCTGAGACAGCACCAGAGGGTTTCGTTCTTCCTGAGGCTCTGTCAGCTGCAGCTCTGCCTTCAGCGCTCCCACACTCAGAGCCTCATCCAGCACCCACTCTGGGCACTGGTGCAGCCTCTGCTGAGCCGTCTCATTGGTGAGCCCCAGCTCTGCCCTCAGCCCCACCACCCGACCTCCCTCACCCCCATGCCCAGGCTGTGCTGTGTGCGTCGGAGGAAAGCAGAGCGAGTGGAAACAATTGGATTGACTCCAGCACCTGCCAGTCCTCCGCCTTCACTCAAGTGGAAGAGAATTTTATAATTATGAGAGTGTGCTTTAATTATATATTTTCAGAACTAGAAGTTCAGCTTTGGTGTTGACGAGGAGGTGTCTATTAATTGCCTCATTTGATCACCCAGTACCAGCGTGTGTCCTGAAACTTCACTGGGGAGGCACTGGCAGCACATGCACCCGCTGGACCCGGTGCCTGCGGGGACGGGAGGCAGCCGGAGCATCCCGGTGGGACCAGGACAGGCTCCCTCCCTGGGGAATGCCGCTTGGCTCTATTTTCCCTGGCCTTACCTGTGTTGATTAAACCACCATACGCTGGGGTGCCATATGTCATCATTTCCTACAGCCTTTTGAAAGTGCGAAGAAAGAGACAACTGTGAGACTGGCATCGCCACGCTCGGCACCACGGCATATGCTTTTTGGGAATACACTCAGCCCATTATCATACCGGCAACAGGTAGTGGGACATATTGCCAGGCTGTTCTGGAGGCTTCAAAGCACAAGCGGTGGCCTCCAAGCCGACCCTTCCCAGAATGAGTTGGGATTGGGTCCCACCAGCGAGGCACCGATGCCCGGCGGCTGCACCGCCCCGCATGCCGTGGGTGTTGGGGCTGCCCCTGAACTGCTGTCACCATAACCCAGGACACCGCGGATCCAGAAGCGCAGCTCAACTCACCCACACAAACCATCCTTCCAGCTCGTGTGGCGGCGATCGTCCCTTGGCCCGCGGCTGTGGGAGATGAGGGGCTGGCTGTGGGCTCCCCACTTCCTCCATTTCCCATTTCTCGCGCTCCTCTCTGGAAAATCCTGCAGAAGGCTTCCCAGGCTGGGAGCGCCGCAGCATCCCCGCGGCGGCCGCTCAGGCCGGCTGCCTTATGTAAGCGAGGGAGGGACCTTGCAGAACTCCCTCCGTTCTGAGGCTGATTTAATTAAAAGCCAGTTTTATGGTGCCTGCGCTAATTATAACTTTTTAGCCCAGGGGGTCAAAATGAACTTGTTGCTTATAATTCTGTAATTCAAATCCGCTGCGAAGAGTTTGGATGCTCAGAAATTTTCCAAATAATTCATCTCTGTAAATGTGCTTTGCTGATAGGGGTTTTTTCTCACTTGAACTTTTTTTGTGCGCTCATATGCAAAGGCGACTGCCTGGGGATGTGTTCCTTGAGAAAAGTAGGGATGCTGATCCTTGAAACTATTATGCTGGTGAACAGTAATAATTATCCACGTTTTTTAATACCGCAGTGTAAGATATCCAGGCAACTGAGCACTGCAGAAGGGAAAACCGCCCCGGGGAAACACCAAGCGCTTTTCTCTGGTGAGAACGGTGGCAGATTCCCATTGGGATGAGCTGTTGAGAGCTGTATCTCAGGCTCTGGAATAAGAACCAACCTGTTTCACATGAGGCAAAAGAGCCACTTGTGACTTCTGTTACACATACTTTGGAACACACCGAGAAAATTGAAAGGAAAAATAAAAGACCAGTTCACATTCAGAGCAGGAAAAGGCAACACAGGATGGGTTCTGGAGTGGAGCTGGTTCTCCTGGGCACAAGCCGTTTTTCCTTAACTCACAGTGAAAAATTGCAGCAAACTGTCCCAGGAGTTTTTAATTCTCTATCCAGTGATGTCAGAGCTGTTCCCATCCTGCCTCACCAGCCCCAGCGGCTCTTTTTCCTGAGGGGTAAGGTGACAGAGCAGCTTGCCCATTTTTATGACTCCCTGTTCAGCACCAGCACTCCTGGAGCCCTAGACAGGGATGTGGAGCTATGGGGGTGGCAGGCCCAGGACCAGCAGCAGGCTCAGCCTTGGGGACTGATCTCGAGCTCTGTCCTGCTGATGAAGCAGAGCAGAGGTTCGGGTTCATGGCTCAAGCTCGTCCTCAGACGAACCCTTCCTTCCTGAGTGCAAGGAGCTGGCATTCAAAAAGGGAAAACTCAGCAAAGTTTGTTGAAAAGGTTGCAATCTGTTAATAAGCAAATTGCTCACTTAATTATGTTAATGATGATTTCACTGAGCTACTGTTACTGCCAATACAAAGGGAAAAAAGGAGAAAAGAAAAAAAAATCTCCTGGATTAGCAAAGCCTTGATTACAGACAGGTGAGGGACATGATCCTTTGTAAAGCTCTATTACTGCCTGTTGTGCTGGATCCCTCCAGTGTTCTCCCACATGCGATGGTCTCTGAGGTAGATGCAAATCTTGGTGCCCGGGATTCTTACGACCACACGCTGGTTGGGATAAAAATAATTCCAGGATTTCAAGGTGCGCAAATGTCGGCGTTCGATCAGCACAAGGTGACCCACGAGGCCACGGCCCCATCAGCCCTTGAAGATTCTTTGGGAATGCTGCCATGGAACAGCGATGTCGCTAAGTGTATGCTTAAGCATGCTGCTAATTAGGGCTGTTGAGAACGTGCTCAGTAATTACATTTTTGTGCCATTAAAACGGCAGCTACAATTGTTGGATAAATAGATGGAGCAAAAGCAAATATGTTTGTTTCTCCCTTACCTTGTGCATTACAGGAAGAAGCACCAGCTGCCTCACAAAACACATTTGTTATTCACTCAGAACACACTTTAAAAACCAGGAATAAACAGCAAAGTCAAAATATTTGGTTTCCACAGAAAGCTGAGGCTGCCAAAGGACTTGTCACGGCGTGGAAGCTGAGGAGCAGCAAGTCACCAATTCGTGGCATAAAAACAAAGGAGAAATATTTTGAGATCAAAAGTTTCCAGTTCAGCTCAGGCTGCTTTAACATTGAGCTGCCACAGCAAAAAGTCGCATCATTCCAAGGGCACGGATCCTCATCCCATGAAGGTGCCAGTGGCTCAGTTCGGTTGCATGTGGATAAATTATGTCAGAACTGGGGAAATGGGCTTGGCTAAAGGAGCCAAGGCTTGGCTCCTCCAAGCCAGGATGGACGAGCATTCCCAGTCCCAAATAGGCCATATTTATGGGAATGGCACAATCTACTGGACCAGGCTGCTCCAAGCCCCGTCCAACCTGGCCTGGACCACTTCCAGGGATGGGACATCAGCAGCTTCTCTGGCCAAACTTTCAGGCACTTTGGAGACCCCTTAGCTGGGGTGGGAGGTCTGGAGTGGCCGATGGGCACCAGTGACAGCCAAGCATGTGCCATGCCCACCACCCACCTTCCGCACGCTGGAAAGCCCAATAATCCAGTTTTTCTCAGCCCCAGCAGAACAAGCTCAACAAAAATATTCATCTGTTCAAGTTAAAGCAGGAGCCCTTGTTTCCTCGAGTGGAACTAACTGAAAAGCGACGATAGATTTCTGAAAAATGCGAGATTATGTACACAGAGGCAATTATATATAAACTTATTAATTATTTAACAGCTTGTTAATGAGCGAGTTTCAGTCTCGAAGCTCAGCCGACCCACCCGTTTGCTGCCGCGGGCGGCTGGGCAGGGGGAGCTCAGGGACACAGATGCTTTTCACGTCTTAAGTGATGAGCTTGGGAGGCAATGCTCTGGGAAGGGATAGGAGAGGCCAGCTGTGGGCTGGGATCCAGCGGAGCGGCAGACCCCCTCATCTCCAGCTCCAGATGCCTGCACACAGCCTGGAAGCATTAGCTGCATTATACGCTTTTGAAATTCTCATTAAACATGTATAAATGGAAATTATTTTATTTTCTAATACAAGCAAAAAATTTGCATGGATAGAAAACGCCTGTTCCTGGAGCAGCGTTGGTGTGCGGCACAGCCAGGGCCTCCGGTCCTGAACGTCCTGCAGATGGAACTTCTCACTTTTGCTGGAATTCCCAAACATCCCAAGAACTCTGGTGTGCTGTTGGAGTGAACCGTTTCATGCTGGCAGGTGTTGGAGGGCTCAGGTCCTAGAGGTGTCACCATGGAGGTGACAGCAATGATAACACAGCTCCTCAATATTTGTGTGGTGCTGCTTTCAGAAATGTTTTACGTGGTTCTGACCCATGCCAGCACCAAGATATACTCTTGTAAACTGGTGTGAGTTAAAGCCAGTGAGGTGTTTTCATTGAGTTTGGTGGAAGATACAAGCATAATAAAAGTAAAAAGCACTGAATGCTGTGAGATGCCGACAAGAGGAGGATGGTTACCTCTGGTGAACAGGTTACGTACATCACCTACACACAGATCACTTACTCGTGGGTTAGTGGACATGGAACCCAAAATATTCCACGTAATTGTATATGTGGGTTCCCTTACACATAGAAAAATCCTGCCCAGGCCCAGCCTCCATCATGAGCAGTGGGAAGGTGGCAATTCCCACCTGTGGAGCAGGATCAGCAGGACTGTGTGAGTGAGTGCAGCAGTTGAACTCAGCTGCAGAGAAAGATGCTGCAATGGCAGAGGGTGAGGCTTTAAACCCCCTTGTCAGAGGTTGAGCTGCTCCTTGTTGCCTTCATGCCCTTGCTTTCTCCCTGTGTTGTTCCAGAGCGGAAAGGCCTTCCTGCTCCTCACAAAGCCAAGTCTCCAAGCCAAGGGAAAGCTGTGTTTCCCTCTCAGTCTGCATTGAATTAGTGGTAGAGAAGAAAGGCAGGAACATCTCCCAGAGTGAGTGATGGGATGGGCTCCGGGCACACCATGTCCCTGCTCTGCCACAGCGAGCACCAGCCTTTCCCCTTGCACCTGCCCCTTGGGGACATCACCTGCCACCTGTGTCCTTGGGGACACCCGCTGGACTGCGGCTGAACTACTCCTGCAGTTTGGGAAAAGGCAGGAGTGGGTGAGGAATGGGCAGAACTGGTGAGCAAAGCAGTGGTGGGCTGGGGTCCAGTGCTGCAGCCGGGTGGGCACTCCTGTCTCTGGTGGCTCTGAGGATGCTCATTGCAGAGGCAGCAGCTCAGCCTCAGCCGCCCCTCGCAAGGCACCGATCGATGAGTTTGCACTTAATTCTCTTTCCTCTTCAGACACGAGGACAATTTAAATTGAAATGTCACCTAGATTATTCAAATTTGATGTAATCTGCTTCCAGATGTCAGACTCGCATTGACGATAATCTTTTTTCCCCCATGAGTTAATTTGCTTATTCCTAAAGGAAGCGATGCAAGGTCTGGTTAACATGACTGCAGAGGTTGTGTTGGGATTTAGGCAAACAGGGTTTATCACTGAAGCTGGCAGCTCCTTCCCAAACTTCTCCATTAAAAAGCTCTTTCAGAGGCGTTGGCAGCAGGGATTTCTATGTCTCAGTGGAAAGGCTTCCTGCAGAAGATGTGTAGATTTAGAGGGGAAAAAGGAGTCCTATTGCCTTTTTTCATTTGTGTGGCTGCTGAGGAGTTCCATTGCATTATTCATCCTGGGAACTGGGTTAAAGAGAGAAGGTTAAAGTTAAAGAGAGAAATTGCTGCTGTAAGTCGAGGTGTTTTAACATGCAAATGATGGGGTTTTATTCCTAACAATAGAACTGCTGGATTTTTAATTTTACACCCTATGTGCTCAGCTCACTGTGCAGACACTGGAGTCCTACGGCTCTGACTGTCGTCTTCCTTATTTCCATTGCTGCCGAGCAGCTCTCAAATGCATGATGATTTTATGGACCTGCCCTTTTCTGCTGCATCTGTTGGAGCAGGAGAGAGGATCCAGACACCCAGGGAGTCACTTCTTGGCCTGAGTGACGACACCTGTGACACAAAAACCACAGAATGGCAATTTCCCCACTTGGAGATTTCATTGTGGAGTTTTAAATGACAGATTTTTTTCACAGGCCTGTGTCAGCTGCTCGGGGTAAAGGTGGCGGCGATCCGTGGGATGGACAGTGTCCAGTTGTGTCTGGGCTGCCCTGCCTGTGTGGCTCTGGGGGAGGTGGCAGCCAGGTCTCCTGGCCGCCCTCACCAGAGGTGTCTGCTGGTGTTTGATATCCGTCTGGAACACCAAGGTGCTTGTGCAAGGGCAAAAGCGTTTCGGAAGTTTAAAGGTACACGTTGACCCCACCGCTTGTCAGTGTGATACTCCAGAGCTCCAAAAATAGAGCATCTCCGACCGAGGAGAGATATTTTTGGAAAAGCTCGTTACTGCAGCCGATCCGTGTGGTTCCTGCAGCCCCTGCTCCAGCCATCCCCTCGTTTCCTTCCGCACATAAATTTTGTCAAGTGCCAAGAAAGAGTGAGTGTGTGCCCTTGCAGGGTGGCATCCCCAGACGAAGAGCCCCTGCACGTCCAGGGGGTCATATCCCAATTGGCAGAGCTGGGGTCCCTGTCCTTCCTGATGGGATGTGCAGCCCCTTTCCCAGCTTTACTCAGTCCCCATGGGGGACCCCATCAGGTATGGCTGGAAAAGCAAACTAAGGAGGTTCTTGCAATCAGGTAGTGGGCCTGGGAGCAGGGGAGTGTCAAGAGGTGGAATTAGTCATTTCTGCACCACAGAGAATCCTGATTTGAACCATTAGAAATGGTTGTGCACATGCTGAACTGAAGGGAATACCCCTGTCAGGTTATTTACCAAAATCACTGCTCCAAACAGGCTTTGAGAGGGATTCCAACTGTAAAGGAGCGGGAAGAAGTGATGAACTCCAGCTGGAAATCCGCTCAGCAAGAGCAGGAGTGTGAGGTGTATTTGTCTTTGTGTAAATGAAAAAAGAAAAATCTACTCTTTGGTCTTTGCTGCCAGCAGACAGCTCCGTGATCATGATGGAAACCATCTCAGACGGCTCTTACTAGCATTGAAATTAATACCCTTCCTCATTGGAAGTGGCACATCCAACTACTCCCTGAAAGGTGAACATTAATATTCTGATTTTCAGTCATTAGACACGCGCTTTGGCCTCGGAGCTGCAAGAGATGGGGGAGGAGGGAGGAAAATGCAGCTCTGAGGTTGGGTGCCCCAGTTCCATCCCCACAGCATCAGTGGAGGAACCACCTCTGATCCTGTTGGAAAGCTTTTTCCATAACATTCCCACATCACTTCACCATCTTGGAGTCTTTCCAATGTGGGGAAAAGGAAGAGAAACCTTCCTGAGTGCAGCCTCATTATCTGTGGCATTTCAGAGTAATTTATGTCCAACATCTCACTGCCTCTCTGGTAGAAAATTGCGTTGTTGGTTCCGTGAATCCTGCAGCAGCTGTGTCAGAAATATTGAAATAAATTGATCCAACTTTGAGGTTCCTGTATGATTTTATTGCCGATTTATCAATGCAGGCAAGATGCAGCCTGAGTTACACTGGCATGAGGAGGAAAGAGGTGAAGATGTGGTGGCCTGGCTGCCCAGACCATCACTGAGAAGGGCTTTGGTGTCTTGGCAATCCCCACTACCCCCACAAGGCATCCAGCTGAATTCTCTGTGCTTCGAGTTTTCCTTCTTTTTCTTTTTTAATCCCCTCTTAATTGGGGAGCCAGCAAAAGCTTTTTTTCGAAAAAAAGAAAACAAACAAAATTAATGAGCAGCGTCAGGGGAGGAAAAAAGCGTTTTCTGGCCGGAGTCCTTGGCACGGGCAGGAATTCGCTGCTCCTTTTGGAGAGTGTTTAGCCAGTTGTGAGATGCCAGTGAAGGAAGTCAAGTGAGAACCAAGTGCCTGGAAGCAGAGTTTGCCACAGCCACCCTCTGCTCACCTCCCGGAGCACCTCGGCCCCAGCCGCGGGTCCTTGATGTTTTGTGCCCAGAATAAATGGCTTTTGGATACGTAACACATATGCCAGTGAGAGCAAACAAGATGTTGCAGGGACTGACGGTGTCCCCACAGCTGGTTGGGCCACGGGCATTCCCAGATGAGGATGAGTGCTGGCCCTGTGGCCAGTAACAACAATTAAAGCTTCCCTGAACACCCATCTGGAGCTGGTCCTTGGATCACAGCAGGCCGAGCGTCCCCACGCAGAGGGTTGTGCCCCGGGCAGCAGTTCCAGAAATCCCCCAGACCATCCCACGCTCTCTCCCCACTCCCTGGCAGCTTTGCTGCTGGGATCTGGTCAGTGCCAATGTTGGCCAGCATGGAGACAAGGGCTGCTGGTGTCCCAAGAGGCTGCCACGCCAAGCCGCAAACCTGTGGGAGATGTTGCATTTGTCTGGAAAACATCAGGATCTCTGTTGAACTTTGGAGCTTTCCAGTTGCTCTGGGACACTGGCTTTGTTCAAAACAAACACTGGCAGATGCTCACATGGGTGAGGAGGCCAGGATGGGAGTGGTAAATTCCTGTTCCCATTTATATAGAGCAGCTCCTGGTATAAACTTCCCTCACTTCCATTTCCCCCTGCACAACCTGGGGCTCCATTTTCTTACCCCTGGATTTGACTCTTCCTGGCCAGTGACAACTTTGCAGTTGAATTTTTGGTTTGTTCTCACTTTGGGGTTCTATGGCTGGTTGATTCTCTTGTAATGGGGAACTGGTCAATCCTTACACCAAGCCTTGCCTTGTGTGTGAGCATCCCCAGTGCTCCTCATGCACATGTGCTCTTCCTCCCTTTCTCCATGGACAATCCCAGCCCTCCAGAGATATCAGCCAGTCATTCCTAGTCCATGGGTAAGGGATGTTATTGCTTTTTCAGCCGTGCTTCTTTTCAGCAGAACCTTTGGAATTTGCCCCAAAATTTTAGGTAGGAAGAACACAGTTTTCTTGCTTTGGCATAAAGTGAGGAGCCCACGTGGAGACATTTAATGCCTCACAGGGATGATTAGATACAAAATGCATTCAAAAGAAAGCATGCCATAAATCCCAGCCTTTCCATAAACTCTAAATCTGTTACACGTTAGACCGTAGTCTTCTAAAACAAAAGTGACTGCACCAAATAGAGACTGTTATTGTTTAAATATTCCTGCTGGGAAATACTGCCTGAAGAGCAGACAAAATCGCTGCCCTGATGCAGGATTTATTGGAACAACTTGGCACCAGCCTGTTTGTAGGGAGCGGAATATGCTTGTAGAGATTATACCAGATTTACAGTGATTAATAATGGATTGGACATGGCAGACTTCAAAGGGTTCGTCTCCCACGCAGTTTGGTGTGGGTTGAGTCACAGTAACGTTCATTCCAGTGGTTCAAACAGGTGCCTTCCCTCGAAGAGCAGGGATTTGGGCTGGACAACATCAGCCAAGCCCAGCTCCTTGTCCCCTTGTCCCCGTGGCTTTGTGCAAGCTGCAGGATCGACGCTGTGGCACATCAATGTTACACCTGGCGTGGTTGTGTGTGGAGACCAGCCCAGCTCCAGAGAGTGCCCATCCGGTTCTGGCACTCCCAATGTTCTTTTCTTGGGGTACCCTGTGAGACCCCCAAACCTGTGACTAACTGGGAACAGCAGTGCTGTTAACTATGTGAAGGTTCTACTCCAAATCAGAGCAGGAAGCTCACCTGCCAGGAGGATGAGGAGGGATTTTGTCATCAGGCAAAGGGATTAAGTGAGCTGGGAAATGTAGGACATCCCTCTCACTCGCAGTGTGCACATGCAGACCTTGAGCTATTTTTAAAGACCTTCCAGCACCCGCCGTGGCCATAACTTTTAGTATGAAACACTTGAAATCTGCTCCTTGCAGCAGGAGCTCCCTCTGTGACTTCGCTCAGAGGCTCCCAGCCATGCTGAGGATGGCACTGCAAAGAGCAAGGCTCTGAGAACTAATCACAGCGGTGTTAATTGTGTGTTGGTATAAACATACTGTCACCAGGTCTCTGCCAGGCAGGTCAGTGATCCCTGTGAGCACATCCTGCCCACCCACATCGCTTCTCCCCCGTCCCTGCCTGGTCAAGCTCTCAGCTTCGCCTGTGAACACAAGATCCCTCAGACACACTGGGAAAAGGCCAGGGATCCTCAGACAGATGTATTTCATAAGTGGTAAGTGCTCTGGCGTTAATCAAAGGTTATTGTGTGTGAGGGTTGGGAGGCATCTCCTGCTAATGAAGATGTTTCCCCTGTATCTGCCGTTATCTGGGAGGCTGGAAGAGCTGCAGAGGCTCCATCCTGCTCCAGGCAGGGCTGATGGGATTTGCGCCGGTCCCAGTTGCCATGGTGAAAGTGTTGGATGGCTTTAATACATCTCCGTGAATTTCTCCCCGGAGTTTTCCCGTGACAAGCTGGACTGGAGGTAGTGTATAAGGAGCTCTAATCTTCCAACTGTATGAAAAAATGATTGATGGAGCATGAGGGGCATAAACAGCTTACAGGGCTCTGGCAGCACGTGGGGTAGGGCGGTGGGTGACAGGAGGGACTGGCCATGGTCCGGGGGCTGCCTGGTGGCCCCCAGACCTGCTCTGCCATCCCAATCCAGGTGTCATGGATCTGGGATAGGATGGGGATAGCAGCTGTCAGGCAGCCTCACACAGGTACTGGGCTCTGGCTCCCTTCTTGTCACTTGTCCAGACGTATCTCCTGTTACCCCTGCTCTGGCCGTGGAGATCCCACCTCTCATTAACATCCGTTCACCAGGAATTAAAGAAAATTAAACCTCTATCTGTTTTCACATCAATGCATTCTCATTTTGAAATCCTAATGTTTATATTTGCTGGTTTGCTTTTAAATTCATTGAAAATATGAATGATTCCAAAAGGCAAAGGAAAAGGAAGTCTCCAGATCCATGTAGCAAGCAGTCACTCACTCACCTGCCCAGGCAGTTTGAGTGTTCATTTTGGGATATCCCCCCTCCATTCATCATCCTGCCCTGCTTTTAATTAAAGGATCATTGGACATGGACCACGATGGCATCAGGTAAACCTGAGCTGGAGGTTTTCAGGGAGAAAGGCAGGAAGCTTAGGAACAGCAGATAGAAAGAGCTGAGTGTCAAAACCTGCTGAGGTGTCTGGAACTTTCAGGAGCAAGCCCTGGGTGGCATGTTTGGGACCTGGCAATCCCTTCCATCCGTGCTGGCTCCTTTCTCTGCCTTTTAACCTTTTTAGTTTATTATTTTTACCCTGGGTTTGTTTCCAACTGTTTTAGATTCTCTAAACATTTTCTCTTCGGCAGCTCACAGGCTTTTGAAATACAAAGCCCATCGATCACCAGCTGATGTCCCTCTGCCACGGTCCCTGCTCCGAGCAGCCTCCACTGCAGCCAGGCACAGCACTGCAAGGGGCTGCATTTGGTGGGCAGCTGCTGACAAAGCCAAAAGTAGAGTTACCAGGCTCCTTGTTCTCTCCTTCCTTTGTTTCCCGGGGCTTTTGGTGAAATCCTTGCAAACACAGCCACTCTCTGGAGCACTCAGCACAGAGGACGTTTCCCGTGGAGTGCTGTGGAGAGGAGACGCCGCGTGTGAAGTGTGTGCTTCAGCTGATGCACCGAGGCTAAAAAGTAATTAATTAGCAAGTTTATGGTCTTTTCCCATCTGAAATTAAAAACAAAAATTATGCAGAACATCCAAGGTAATTAGGAAGCTGCAAGCTACAACACACCTTTAAATGGGAGCTCTGGAAAACACGATGTTTGGCAGCGGATTTTTAATGGAACAGCTGATAAAGGCTCCTGCCTCCGCCCGTGTTCCTGGGAGCGCTCCCCACACTTAGCCCTTCCCTTATGGGTCTGGTTCAGGACACAGCGACTCCCAGACGTTCTGCTTTCCATGATCAGGTTTCCCATTTAAAGTCTGCTGGCCAAGATGAGAATGTTGGTCTGTGTTTTATGTGCCGACTTTACTTGGAGTTTTTTTTCCCCTGGCATTTACAGCTGGCCCCACCCCCTGATGCTTTGGCTGTGCAGGATGTTCCACCAATTTATTCGAGTGGAGAGCACGGAGCAGGTCACGCATATTAAATGTGAAGTTTTTGCTACAGTTACTTCAATAATCTGAAAGAAAAACATTTTAATGTGGTTTTTTTCCTTGTTTTTTTACCGTGTACCAGCTGCTGCTTTTGGCAGGGCAGCTGCTCAGCAGGCGGCCGGCAGTGCGGATGTTCTTCCCGGGGAGCAATGCCCAGTGTGCCAAGGGCATCCCCTCCCTGCCATGGTGGGGAACAGCTGAGATGCCTGTGAACATCCCACTTTTCATGCCTCTCCCTTGGCACTAAAAGCTGGAAATTGAGGCTTTATGCTATTTTTGTTTTCAGCCAGGTCTGCAATGCCAGCAGCATTGCCCGATGTGCTGTGTTCCCCCTTTGCTACACTCCCCCAAAACCACCTGCATGGAGACTAGAGATCTTTTCTCCTGGGTTTTGTACCTTTTGGTGTGCATTTCCAAAGGCTCCTCAATTCTCCAGGGGAGGGAAAGGTGGTTTTGTGGAGCTGTGACCGAATAAGCAGCTTTCTGGCCAGCTGGGTGATGGCTTTGGATGGCCAGACTCTGCCCTGCAGCCCTGGAATGGCCAATGACTATTAATCTGCCCAGTTTAATGATTTTAGAGAAAAAGGTGTTCTTTTATTCACATTTCTTAATGAGTTTTCCTACTTCCAGCAGTTTTTGAGTGGGTGAGTTGAACGCAGAGTCCATCACAGAACAACAAGGGGATTGGTGTGGGAAATGATGCTGATGCAAGAATCACCAGGGATGGCAGAAAAATCCTCCTTGCAAAAATGCCAGCATCAGCCCTGGCAGGAAGAGGAGGAGAAAAACAGTTTGGGAAGGAGGAAAATGTACAAACTTCTGTGGGAATGGTGCCTGCATGGGAAATAACACCCCAAAAGATCACATTTGTCAGAGGCAGGGACTCCTCTTTGCTTTACCGTCATCACTGGGCAGTGCCTGGTCACGTTTACACTACTGCTTCTACAGTTTTTCTCTGTATTTTCTGTATCTCTTTGCTTTCTCCTGGGGTTTCCCTTTTGCCCCTCTCTCCTGCTGCTGTCACCTGTCTTCTGCTTAGGTTTTAGGCTGCTCTCTCCCACAGGAGGTGGTGGGGAAGCCGCTGGGGCCAGTGGATGCCGAGTGGGCACTGCTGGCACGAGGGCTGCGTGCTGTTAGTTTGGCTCAGTGCCTGCAATCGATATGAGCTTGCTTGGGGTAATTGTTTTGTGTCTTTGGAACAGTTTATTTGGTTTCTAAAGTGCTTGCTTTATAGAGTTATTTCTCAAGCCTTGTCCGAGCCCCTTGTCACGTCGGTACTAAGTGAGTTTCAGGGCTATTTGCTAGTAGGCTTTGTCATTTCTATTTTATTTTTTGTTAGCTCTCTGTGTACATTGAAGTGTAATTCTGTTTGGTTTTGCTGACTTGGGCATGAAGAGAAACACATTGCCATCATCTGAAACCCCCTACAAGGCTGTCATCTCCCTGGCAGACCCCAAGTTTTGTGGGGTCTGCCTTTCACCCCCCAAGTCCTTCTCCTCTGATTCTTCTCTGTCAGGCTTGGACAGGGACACTGTGGGATGTAGGGATGTGAGGGTGCAGGGATTCGGGGATGTAGGGATGTGGAGGTGCTGTGTCCCCACAGCCACACCAGTCCTGCTCTGCTCCGAGCCCCTCTAAAATGAGCAGCAAATTAAAGGACAGCCCGCGAGCGCGGGGGAGGGAAGAGAAAGCCTGATCTTTCCAGATGACATTTACGCCTGCAGAAGGCCGATGTATTTTATCCACTGTCACATTTAAAAGGCACTGAATTCATTATACTGTTGAATAAATCATTATTTTAAAAAACATATTTATCCAGAGAGGAGCCACAGCTTTTCAGTCAAGAGCTGCTCCTGCTTGGATAAATTCCTCCACCGTGAGAGCTTCCAGTTCTCCCCTCACTGGAAGAAGGTTTTTGGGTCCCACACTGCCCTGTGTGTGGGGACGAGGATCCAGCTTTTCTTGAGGGAGCAGGTGAGGACTGACAAGACGCTGAAGTGCTCACACACCTCTGTCACAAAGAGTTAAAGTTGTTGAGCTGGAGCTTGGCAAATCAGGCAGGAAAATAATCAGCTCCCAGGTGAAGTGAGGAGATGCTTGATGTTTTACAGCTTCTTTCATACACTTTACAGAAACTAATGGTTACACAAATAATACCTGGGGGATGATAACAGGCTATAAATAATTCAGGGTTCTCCTGCAGAGAACTGCTGTGTGCAGGTGTGAGGAGCACACCGCACCTCAGGATGACTCAGGTCCCAGGAGAGTGGTGCTCTTTCACCATGTCTCAGCAGTGTCCCTGTCCTTTTCCCAGCCTTTCTGGACTGATTCCACTTTCTCCTCTCACACCTATATCACCCACGCCCCTGATTGCTGCAGGAGCTATCAGCGACGGCCTTTGCCAAAGGTCCTGGGAGAATCCAGAGGTTTTCCACGTGTGCTGGGGCCATGCAACCAACTGACCAAGCCCATCACCCTCCACAGAGCTGTGCATAAGCTGCTTTGCCCCAAAGCCACGGCCACTGTCTAGATCCAAACTCAGAACCTCGGAGAACAACTGCCCCTGGCTGGCCGTGGGTCACTCCAGGCTCTGCCTGCCTCTGCCAACCCTTTCCACAAACATCAGATACTTTTTTCAGAGCTGTTTGTGTGGAATTCCCCATCCTCGGATGGAGAGGTTTCAGTTTCTCTGCCGCTAAATATTTTGACAGCCTCTCGTCTCGCAGCCTCGCACAGTGTGACATGTTGTAGGGTAACAGTCCCCTCGGCTCCCCGCCGCGGCACACCCCGTGCTTCGTGCCAGCACACCGCATGCTCCCCATGCTGAAACGGGCTGCATCGGGCAGCCACAACCCTCCTGGGTGGGGTCATTCCCAGCCCAAACCCCAGAGAAAGAAAAGGGAGCAAGGGAGGAAGGTGGCTGCCTCAAAGCCAGAGATGGATGGCTGCCGAGGCGGGCTCAGCCTCCTTTCTCCCAAGGGATTCCCACAGGCAGGTCCCTCCTGACTACCCGTCTGGCTGCCGTATCAGTCATGAATGTGTTGCTCTTAATGAGGAAACGACCAGGAAAGTTGGTGGCAGGACCCACAGCTCAATAAACCAGGAGAACAAAAACCTCCACTGCAATTTGGAATCGAGTTTTCTCTCCCAGCCCGTGTTGCGGGGAGGAATTGATCTGTCTAATCTCTTATCTGTGACTATGAAATTGTATTTCCCTCTTAATAGCCCTACAAATGTTACAGATGGATAGTTTGGCCGACAGGCTGCCAGCAGTAGGAATACTAAAAAGGATGTTGAGTTTTGCTTGCTTTGGGGTGCAGATACCAGCATGGAATGCCAGGATCCATGTTGGCCTTGGCCCCACTCCTCAGGGACTTGGCTCAAACCCTGACATTTGCACCCCATTCCTGGTTAGCTCGGACTGAGAGGCTTTTAGGAGCTGTTTAATTTAGACATCACAAACCAGCCCTGACCCTCCTCACCCCGTGCCTGCATTGCAAAGGACAGGAGAAAGCAGCAGACCAGATTCTTGCTCTGCTAATCCCATCTTCCCATGTGGAAGCTTGGTTTTCTCACACCAGGATGACCTCCAAGTGCCTCAGTCACTTTAACTCCCCATGGACCAGTGAGCGACAACTTTAGGGGGCAGAGGGGCTTTGCCCTTGGCAGATCCATCAGCTGGGTTTCCCCACAACTTCTCTTGCGAGTTGGCAGCCAAAGCATCCCCCAGAAGCTTTGGCGTCTGGCTTGCAGAAAGGTGAGGTGACGATGTCCTTGTACCCTTGTCCCCTGCCCGTGCCTGATGGACTGTCTCGCTCGACAGCATCTCCCGCATGGATGTGATGTGTTGATGTGCGGTGCCTCCGGCTCTGGCCATCCCCTCTGCTTCCAGCCCAGGAGAGTTTCCTGGGACCAAGCATCCGAGGCGAAGGAGAATGGGAACACCACGAGTCACTGCCACGGAGCTGTTTGATGATGAATTTGGAGCGGCCAAGGTGACCTTTTTGGGATGGGGGCTGTGCCTGTCCCCTCGTGGCTGCCCAGCCATCGAGCCCTTTTTGCCATCAGGACATTCATCACCAAACCATCACAGTATTTAAATGAGTCAGATTAATCACTTTATCACCCAAATTCAGGTGGATTAACACACTTGCTTAATACTCTGTTTAAGCAGCTGATTTTTTTTAAAAAGCTCAATAATTGGGGGAATTACTGGAAAAATTAGGAAAATTAACAGTTTATTTACTACTTATTGTCAGGGCTGCCAGCCAAGAAAAAGTGGGATCAATAAGCTCTTATTTCACCCCCCTCCACCTCTCTCCTCTCAAACAGCCCCTCTGGTAACACAAATCTGGGGCTCCTGCCTGGACTGCCATGGCAGATACTGAGCAGGTAAGCATGGAAATACACTGTTGTGAGAAGAACCAAGCTCCATCTCCATGTGTTTTAATATGGGGAATGTCATCTGCTGTTCCAGCTCCTCTCGTAAACAGGGAATATGCCTGTCAGCAAGCTGAACCTGTAAATGTTGAATAATATTTGTTGATTAATGTAGTCAATGGATTTCATATTTCCTTTAAAATAGTTGCTCCGTATTTCTGTAAATTATTCATCCGGTTTATAAGGCAAAGCAAATATTTGTGAATAGATATGAATTATGTGATTTATAAGAATGAAATATTCATGAGTCATTTTCATTATTCACCTCGTCCTGGAATTGCTACATAAATCTGATCAAGCAAATAGATTTGGTGAAGCTCAGCCCGAATTTGCAGGTGTCGTGGAGCTTGCTGGCTCCCGCACGGTGAACCAGAGTGGGTTTGGGATGAACACCTGAGCCATGTGCTCGGCTGTGGCTGCTCGGGCTGGTGCCCCACGGCTCCAGGGAGAGGTGGGGCAAGACACAGGGGCTGAGCCAGAGTGTGCCCCACAGCCCCGCTCCATCCAAAATCAGCTTTCACCTGAATTTCAGCAGAAGCAAGGGCAGGAAGAGGAGACTAACACTGCTTTGCTCCCTGACAAGGACGCTGGTGCTGTCAGGAGGTCGTGCAGCACCGCGGGGAAGGACGCTGGGGAGAGGTGTCTCAGCTCGGAGGAATGACCGCAGACAGCGGGAGCATCGGCTGTGCAAAATTAGTGAAAACTGGGTAGAAAGCCTGGCTGCTGGGCAGCTCCAAACCAAGCTCACAGATGCCCTTTGCGAGCCTTCAGTGAGACAAGGCTCAGTGCAGTTGTGAGAAGGACCCCAAAGCCTCCCTGGTTCCCACTCACCCCTCCCCACCTGCCTGCTGGGCCTACTCCAGGAGGGAAGGCTTTGCCCCTGGTCATTCCCACTGACCACTGGGGAGCCCTCTTCCTCTGAGAGCTGGGCTGCTCTCCCATGTGCATCCCCTAGAATGCCATCTTTTCCCCCAGCCTTCTCATTAAAAGTGATTTCTCTTTCCAGGCACTCTCCAAAAGAGATGCTCAAACCACTGAATGGTGGGGCAGCAGGAGAAGCATGAGAAGACAAGAAGGACATGCATGTGTGGGGGTTTTTATCTCAGCTTCTGCTTTCCAAAAACTGGAAAGCACCTTGGTGTTGTGAAACGAGGACAAGTGTGGAAAATCTTATTGGCAGAGCTGTGACCCCAAGGAAGAGCATCAGGATGGTGGGGGACAATGAGACCCCTGGCCTCAGCTGCCTCGCAGGGACAGGGTGGGTCTAGGAATGAAACAGGTACCAGCCTTGCAGTTAAAAAGAAAATGAAAAAACCTTTAATGTTAAGGAATATGGCAGATGCTGAACTTCTAGGACATGAGTAACACCTCTGACTACACTGGGACTGTGGGTCCACTCCGAGTGATGTGCGTGCTAAGCACTGCTTGGACCAGTGCCACCCGGCACTCGCTGCTGCTGGTAATGAACTTGGCTTTTTTGGGAGCTGCGAGATGAGCACTCTAAAATTCAGCTTTGGGATCTTCCTATTTTCCAAAGTGTTTGAGTGCTTTCTTCTTAAACAGCAAGCTGCCAGTTAGGAAATACTGTTCCGCAGAGAACGCTGTGCGTCTTCTGCCACCGGCGTGTTTTGTTCAACGCTGTGCAGGGACGACATAAAATCCATGTGCTTATCCAAGTGGAATTGCTGACTCTATTACTCTGGTCAGAGAAAACCGTCTGTCTTCATCCTCCCTCTGATCCGTCAGGAAGGAGGTGGCAGTTCAGTGCCCTGGTGTACTGCGCATCCCAGATCTGCAGCTGGAGCTGACCAAGCTGAGTTCAGTGGAAATCCTTTGGGGGTGCAGGACGTGAGGCCATGGCTCCTCCCCATGTGCTGCAGAGGTCAGATTGACACGTAGGGTTATTCAAATCTAGGGGAGGGAGGTACAGCTCTTGTGCTGAGATCGTGGGTGTCCAAGGCAAAGGCAGCAGGGCAGGTGCTGCTTTAATGGCACCTGGGGAAGGGTTGAGAGGCTCTGGATCCCAGGCAGCTCCCTCCTGGCCTCTGCCTGCTTTCCTGCAGCCCCTTTCCCGAAGGTCACATTGCTGCTTTGAGGCAAAGGCAGAGATGTTTTATTCCAGCCGAGGCAGCTCCAGAGTTGTCGTACTAAACTCCGGACTTGTTCATCCGTGGGATGGCATTTTTCCCCTTGCCGGCTCTGGAATAGCCACAGAGAAGCCATTTATCAGCCTGGTGTGCACATCCAATCTCCGGGGCGCTCTGCTTCGCCTCCCGTTATCGGCCGTCTCCGCGGTGCTTAACGAAGCAGCTATTTTGGGGCCTAATGAATTTGAAAAGTTTTTGACCCTTCTATTGAGGAGCCTCAAGTAGCAGGAACCTGGAAAATAATGTCACACGGAGCATTATGAGCCTGTGCAGTTATCGCAGGTGCTCTGCTTAGGTGTTTCACGGGGTTTTGGGACAGCCGCCAGCAAACAGGAGCCATGGGGAATTAAGCAAGAGAGGGTTTTTCCTTCAGAAAAAGACTTTTTCTTCCTTCCACGAGGAAGTCAAGGGTTTGGTGACTTAGAGACTACCGGAGCTGTCAAGGATAAGGCAGTAAATTGTCCCTTGGTCACAGCCTTGCTCCAGAGAGACATGGCTGTGTCGCTGCTCCTGGGCCAGGGGATGCTTGTTGAATTATTGCAAGCATGTCTCAATAAATTGAGGATTCAGCTCCCCTTGGCACAGCATGCAGTCTCCTTGCTTGGGCTTGCAGGGAAATCCCAGCTGCTTTCCAGGTCCTGCAATCCTTCCCCTTATGCCAGTGGGTCAGGGAGCATGAAGTGACTCGAGGATTCCTCTTTCCAAATTTCTTCTTTTCCTCCATCCACTTTCCCAAAAGACTTTGTCCCTCAGTCATTTATTTTTTAAAGGAAAACCAAGACGAAAATCTCCAGCCCTCCAAGGGCTGTTAATTGCTGCTACTTCAGAGCGCACAGGGCTGGGAATTACTTTTTTTGCTCAGTAGCTGATGGAGTTGGAAACCTTCTCCAGGGCAGCAGGAATCCTGTAACAAGGGCTGAGAGGGGGGAATAAAAGGCCCAAAGCAGCCCTTCAAGGAGCACGTGGTCTCTCCTCTTCCTCCAGAACACTCCAACAAATCCTCCTGGCCTCCCCTCACTGCTGTATTGTGCCAGACATTTGTTTTGTCAGCACCAGGGAACAACCCCAGCCTAAGCCATCATCAACCCACAGAGATATCAGCCATAATTTTAAGGTCCGTTAAATATGATTTAAATATTTTTTTACTCATTAACAACAATTTAGACTGATTCTCTCTTTTTTTTTTCCGGAAACTTCAAGTATGACTGTAATAGCTTTGTAATTTTGGGCTCTATCATTAAAATTAATGATATCCTAATGCTCTATGTGCACTAGAAAAGTCTGATCAGTTTTTTCCCCTTTATATATCATTACTAATAGAACATTTTAATGGCTGTAATTTCCAGCCCTGTAGATGGAAACCTAAAAATAGGAAGAAAGCCTATTTCATCACACCATGCCAGCCCCTAAATAATTCAATTACATAGACTGGAATATCTGAAGCTGGGTGTGTTCCCAGCTGCAGATAACCAAAAGTACTTGATACTGCGTTTAAAGAGGGTTGGTTATTACAGGGTCTGGTTCTCTGGCCAGATCCTGCTGGGGATGCCTGTGTTCAGCCCTTGGGGATGGCAGGGTGCAGCTGCAGGCGGCAGAGCTGCCGCAGCTTCCCCTCCTGGAGCCAGGGCTGGAGTCACTGCCAGGGTCCAGGTGGATCCAGGGCAGCAGCAGGGCTTCAGAGAATCAGCCTGACTTGTAGTAAGTACAGCCCACCCATTACTGGCAGGCAATGCCTGCAGCCAGCGTCGGCAAAGGCTCCTCTGCAGATACCTCCAGCTCCGCACTGAACCCTCAGATCCCTCTTGCTGTGTTTTCCCTGCAAGCAAAGTCTGTCTCTCCCAGCTCTGCTCCTCCATGGGGAAAGGCAAGAGCAACATCAGAACTGAAGCCTAAAGCTCCCCTAAACCTTGGCTAAACACCCTGTTTATTACTCCCCACAGTCTTTCTTCTGCTGTAGGTACTTCCAAAGCCTTTCATCATCCCACACACTCCCACGTGCAGCCAACACATTTCTCATCTTCACCTCGCAGAGTTTATCAGACGCATTTCTGCCACTTATTGGTTTATGCTTCGCCTCCACCAGCAAGAGTTCACAATTAAATTCTCACTCTGGGTTATTTTTTTTCATCTCTCTTTTTTCTTTGCCTAAGGCTTGAGGGATGGCTCTGGTGTGCTCGTTACAGAGCCAGTCTCTCCCTGTGGAGACTGGACCCAGCCGTGGGCGGGAGGGGAGGGATGTCGCGGGTCAGCTTCCAGCCCACGCATTTTCTCACCTCAATAACTCGCCGTTTTGCTCCAGAGCAGCAGGGTTTCGCTTGGCTCCAAGCAAACAAGACATGGCCATATCATCTGCTGTTTGTTAAATACAAAGCTGAGATTTACACCTTTTTTTTCTCTTTTCTAGGTTAGATTTGCCTGGGCTCTTCATCCTGGCACAGCTGCGTGGGCAGACCCAGCCAGGCAGGACTGCGCTGAGACCAAGGTGAGATGCTGAATATTGACTATTAGATGCTGATGCTGAGTATTCCTTCTATAATCATGGCCTGGTCTGAGTTTTCCTGGCTTTTGACTCTTCTGTGGCATTCCCTGGGTGCCATATCTCAAACATCACCTTGTGTCACTGAACAGGGAGGGACAGCCAGGCTCAGAAGAGACATAGCAGTGCTGGCACCAATTCTTCTGTGCCAGCAGGGAGCCCTTTGCCAGTGCAGGAATGGCAAAAATGAGGCACTGAACCTGGGTTATTTGTAGGAGCTCAGAGCTGGCCACATGTTTAGGAGAGAACGGAAACACTTTTATTCCACCTCACCCCTGGGTTCCCAGCGTGGCGATGCCGTAGCACCAGTCCATGGTTGGGTTTGCTGTCCGTGTTCAGGTGCCAAAGGGAAGCCTGGAGAACCACTTCCCCAGCAGTGAGTGGCAGAATTATACATGAATTTCAACCTGACGAGAGCAGGCTGAGTAAAACAAGGTGCTGTTCCGTCAAGGCACTGATTTACAATGCATCAGCCCTGACCCTGCTGACACTTCCCATGGAGGCAAGCAATTGCCTGCTCCAAGTCCTCCACTGGAGCATGGCATGAGGAGCCTGAGCCGTGATGTTCTGACCACAATATTTAAATGTTTGGATTTGTTCCCAAACAATTGCCGCATTAAAAGATATTTAATGCATTACGGATGCAGATTTAAAGGCACAGTTGCTGAAAGGCACCGGGGTGGTCTCCCTTTGTCATTTGAATGACACAGGTCTGAAAACGTGGTGTGTTGGCTGTGGGATAGGAAGGATTTTCCTTTATCATGCTCACCTTGGGATATCCTGGAGCTCTTGCCTACCTGCTCTGGTGTCAGCTGCACTCCTCCCCTCAGTGGGTTTATCCCACGGAACTGGGATGCCCCATTCCCACCATGTGCTGCCCACGCATCTCACCAGGCTGTGGTGCCTGGGCTGCCCCTGGACCCATCACTGTGCCCATGGCCAGCAGCCACTGTGAGAGAATCACCCTCGGCGCTCCCACCAGCCTGTGGGAAATGACTTTGGACACACAGGCTCTCCTGAGGCTCAGGGGGCTGAGCTGCCCATTTCTGAGGCAGGTCCTGGAGTGTTTGCGCCATTGTCCCTGTGTACAAGGACCAGCATTTCCGCAGAACATAAGAATTTCTCATCGACTTTTCCCCTCCTTTTGCAGTGGGAGGTTTTCCAGCCCGGCATGAGGGGAGTGCAGAGAAGACCTGTGAAGTGATGCTGTGGCCCTGATGAGCTCCACAGATGCTGGGAATAGGCACAGGATGGTCAAGTCATGAGTATAACACTTCTCTGCAGTGATAAATCCAGCGTCTGCATTTGGAATTGATGCACTTTTCTATCTTAAAAATCCTAATCGGTTTTTATCAGTGGCATCACACTTCTCAGCGTGAGAGCTGCTCTGCTATCAGCTAGAGGAGTGTTATAGTGCAGTAAAAGATACTAGAACATGCTCAGAGGTGTGTTTGGCTGCTCCTCTCCCCCTTGGAAGCTCCATTCCCAGTGTGTTGTTGCCTGCGGTTGTTGTCTGCAGGCGCTGTGACACGGAGCCAGGCACAGATCAGGCAAAGATCCGCTCCCTTCAGGACATTCCCAGCTCTCAGCCAAGCTCTGTGAAGGTGATTCCCAGGTGCAGGGGTAGGCGCTGGCTGTGACCCGCAGCAGCCGTCCCTGTGCTCGCTGTAACTCTCCAAAACTTCTCTCCTCACAAGGGTTTCTCCTTGTGCCCAGGGCGGCTATTAAAGTGTGATCAGTCAGTGTCAAATAAAAGTCATCGGAATATGGCTGCGAGGCTGATTGCCTGTAACCAGCCTAATTAGACAGCAAGAATTTTCTTTCTTTTCTGTTTCTGCAAGAGGTCCAAAAGCCTCCCAGATTGGAGCTCCCGTGTCTGCAGCAAGGTGAATTCACATCTGACCTATTGTTCAAATGAGAATTCTTCTCAAATCCAACCAAAGGCCTCTCCAAAGAATAGCAGAGAACCATAATCCCTGAAATTTATTGCCATTTTTAGTATGTGTGGTCGGGCTGATTGCAGGGATGACGGGCAGGAGAGCAGGTCTGTGTCTCGTCAACCCTGGTGTGGTGCTGACACTGCTCTCCCCAGCCTGAGTGTCCCCAGCATCCCATATCAAAGCTGCCTGCTTTGCATCTCCAGTAACTCTGTACTGATTCCTTCAGGCTGACAAAAGTCGGCTGTTTCCATATTCTCTGTCACTGCTGATCTGTCCCTTCTCACTCTCCAAATCCTCTTTCCATTTCTATTGGCATTAATGAAGTGCTGCTGTCCCCTAGTGCCGCCACCCCCTCACCCAGCTGGTGCTGCCTCATGCACCAGCCAGCTTCACCAGCTCTTCAGCCCTCAGCATCACCCAAAAAAGTCCTTGACATCAACAAAATGTCCCCAGCATTACCCACCACGGGGCCCTGCCTGTGCCGAGCATCACCAGGCTGTCACAGCCAGCAGCCAGCCCATGCACTGAGATACTTTCCTAAGCACTGGATAATTAAAAAAAAAACAGCAAATGGAAGTAATTCCCACTTAGGAGGAAGGACCTGCTGGAATTCATGCTGGGAAGGAGGATTCAACAGCTGTGCATTAGCATAATATGGAAATGGCATGGAGAGCAGAGTTGAGTGGAGCTGCCCCCCTCTGCCTCAGGTTTCCCAGCAAGAGGGAAAGGCAGGACACAGCACAGGAATGGTGGGGGTGGCTGGGAAGCCCCTCAAGCAAGCACCAGCCTTTCTCCCAGGACTCTCCTGCTCAGCATGTGCCAGGAGAGGTTTTCTTCACAAAGGTGAGCTAGGATATGGGAGCCCTCCCCAGGGCATCTGGTCTCTCCTGCTGCCCCCTGCAAACTGCTGACATTTCTCCTTGGGCTCTGGCATTTATTTTAATCCATCTTGGGCTTGCACTTTCCTCTCAGGATTAACAGGCAAAGTGGTGAGATGTTGATATGGAAAGGTGAATTCATCCGAAGACAGAGCCCCTGCGTCAGCCACAGCCTGTGGGGCAAGAGGGAAACCGAGGCAGCCTCAGCATCCCATGGGAGCGATGGGAAGCCCAAAACCCCTGTGGCATAGCTTTCTGTGCCCTCTGAGTGCAGGCAGAAGTCGCCATGCCTGGCACTGACTTACCTTGGGATGTCATCCCTGACCTTTGGGCTCTCAGGTCCCCTCTCTCCGTCCCTGACTGGCACTGCATGGGAGACAGACAGAAGGACAGACAGATAGACTGACTGCTCTGCATTGCTCTCAGGGCACCACATGGGAGATGGACAGATGGACTGACAGACCATTCTGCATCACGCTCCAGGCATCACGCTCCAGGCATCACCTGGGTGACAGATGGACGAACAGACCCCTGTGTGTCGGGGCGGCCGGACGGACAGACAGCCTCTCCCTGTCCAGTGTCCTCCCGGCTGCACATCGTTTGCCCACAGGCTCCATCTTGTGGAAGATGCTCCCTCGAGGAGTCGAAGTGGGAAGCCACCCCTTGGCGTGGGAGCCGGCGTGCGTGGGTCCACTTGGCACCGCCAGCGTGGGAGTCTCCATGGGGTGGCTGTGCTGGCACCTGGTGGCACCCCGATTACCCTGCTCTGCCTCCATGGGCTTAATACCACGTTCCGCCCCTGTACAGCTAATGAGAGAAGCAAATGTGGTGGAATTTATTCCAACAGATGGAGGACAATTTTCTTCTCATCATTTATCCGACACACCGCGCCGTACCAGCTTGCGGAGCCTCGGGCTGTGATGTGGAGCCACCAGGGCTCTGCTGGCAGTGGCACCGTCAGCTCCCACCATCCCGGCAGAGCAGCCTTTCCCCGTTGTACCTCTCAGCTGTGGGATGAAACCAGGTGGTTTTCAGCCTGTTGGATGTGCTGCCTACATCAGGGTTATTTACCATATAATGTGACGCAGTGATTTCACTGTATGCAATTTAATGACATGTTAGGAAGGAGTTAATCATGGAAAGCAGTGCTTGTGCTGAGTGTTTGGCCACAGTCTGGCATGAGGAGCCCTCACTCCCTGTCCTGGGGTGGTGCAGACCCTTGGGAGCAGCAGGTGGACGCGCTGTCAGCCACCTTTCTGTCCCCAAGTGGCCATTGGCCATCCGACTGTGCCCCCAGGCTGGGGACATGTCTGGAGGAGTGCAGTTGGAGACTGATGCTTGTAGCAAAACAAGATACGCAAAACTCTCAAGAGCACATCCAATTTCCACTCATTAAGCCATAATTTCCATCATTTTAATTACATAAAAGGCAGATAAATGGCGAGTTCACTCCTACTTGTGCCTTTTCTCTTAATTATTGGTCCTTTGCATGGGCCAGTTTGCAATGAATCAGCCTTTAAGCAGCGTTCGCTCTGAACATGCTCGGCTTTATTTGAATTATCTTGTTGGACGATCATTCCCCAGAACATAATAAAACAAACATTAATTACTACTTCAGTGAGTGTAATCTTCTTGAAAGCACTCGACGCTACTCGAATGCCACTGTAGCCTCACGCTCCTCACTTTTGAGGCACGCGGGTAAACGAACTCACCCGGCAGGTCTGAGTGCGCCAGCAGTGCGCAGCAGACTGTGCCTCCGGGAGAGGATGGTTGGAAAACCTGCAGTTGTGCAAAGGAAAAAGCTGAGCCTGCTGTCCAGAGAGCATGGAAGATCTCGGTGGGATGCAGGAGGTTGGACCGTGCCACATCGGGCCATGCCACGCTTTGCAGCACTTGGCACGTTCGTGAATGTGTAAACGGCAACTCCAAACCTACCCGCCGTTCCTGACGGCATTTCCAGCACTGTCAGTGGCGCTCCCTGGATGTCGTGGGATGGGTGCTGCCCTGGAGGGAGCCAATTCACCCTCCAGCAGGATTGGCATTGCTGCTGGTGTTTGGACTTGTCCACAGGCAAGGAGAGATTTAGCTGGATGCAAACCCACCTCTCCCTGGGAGGGGCAAGAGACATGGTTGTGACCAGGCGGCAGTAGGACATTCTTCCAGCCAGTTGCAGTCCCACATCATTAGACACTCTTCATACGTGTATTATGCACAGAAACCCCTGGTGAGGTCTTTCCCTGACAGTTCTCCCTTCTGCTCCTCCCTCTGCACAAACCCAGCCCTTGGGTTTGCTCCTGGATTTACCCCAAGCTTAGAGACAAGGGTGGTTTTCCTTGCCCATGGCCCCACTGCCTTCACGGTGCATTTGCAAGAGCATCCCTGTGTTTCACTAGATGTAAAGTTGCTGTTGGAGAGAAGCTGCAGCTGCAGCCTGAATCTTAAAGACAAAAATCAGTTGAGGAAAGGGGAGCCCTCTCCAAGCACAGGCCCATATGCACACAGCGACTGTAGCATCCGGCAATCCTGGCTCCAGAGTCCCTACTCAAATCCAGGTACATGCCAAAAAGGAAACAGCTTTTGGTGTCTTAAATATTCGCTACTGGCACTTTTGAAGACTGATTTTGCATCTGTGCAAGAGAAAGGAATTGAAATACACTTTTAATAAGAACGTCATTTCATATCCATTTCGTTACCATCCCACCCACCCTTGAAGGGCTGTTTCCCCAGCAGGATTGTCACAGCCAGGGTGAAGGGCACAGGGAGCCAGGGAGAGCCCCAGTCCAGCCCCAGCATTCTGGGGAGGAGGAGGAGGAGGAGGAGAAGGAGATGCTCTGAGGATAGAGCCATATGTTGCCAAGTTAATAAAAGACCTTGAAAAGCATAAATCCTCGGCATCCTGGCTGCTGGCCCAGGTGCATAATTTCCTTGCCATTGTGGGGGAGCAGGCAGCATCTGTGCAACTCCAGCATCGAACACTAATGAAAAAACCCAGGATGAAAGACTCAGTCCCCGGGGACAGCCAGGGAACCCGGCTCTCTCCGACAGAGCCGGTGTTTTTGTTGGAGGAGAGCCTGGCAGCCTGGAGTGAGGCTTCTCCCCGCTCCCCATGCCAGAGAGAGAACATCCACCCTGAATCCACTGTCTCTGGGGCCCAGGGAGGCACAGCGTGGTGAGGGCATGGCCAGGGTGTCCCCCAGGAACACAGTCAAGGACCTTGCCTGTGGCACAGATGGAAAGGACAGCTCCTGCAACGGGGGAAAAAGCCTGTGCTCCCCCTGCACAGAGCCGAGCTGCAAACCTCACTGCTCGGAAAGGGAGTACTGGAGTGTGTTCAGTGGGATAAATGTGGAGGGCAGGCAGCAGTGAGGGGTGCAGGACCCCATGGCTCTGTCTCTGCCCGGTCCAGTGCACTGTTAGGAGGTCCCAGGATCTGCCAGCTGTGGGACATATTCCAAGGAACTGTTTTTTCTCAGTTAAACAAATACTTCTTGACTCACACGAGCCTCAGAAGGAGCAGGGAAGTGATTGTGTGTGTGACTCAACACAATACAAAGCTGTTTCCCTCTGCATTTGCCAACCTGAACATCCAGATGTACACAAATTAATGAGCATTATGATGAGCCTCATTAAAAGAACTGTTCTTCAGGGGGAAGCATCTTCCCCAGTACCAGCGCTGTGTTCTGTTTGCTCAGCTATTAGCTGATGCCAAACGGTGGAATTCTCAGTTTCATTCTGATGCTTTGGTGCAGCCTGTCCCTTGCCAGAGTGAGAGGTGATGGCACTGGGTGCCACGAATAGTGGTGGTGGCAGAGCTGGCTCCAGCTCCTGGACATTCTGTAGGGCCATGAGGGCCAAGTCCCCCACAGCTGCAGCTCTTCTTAGCCCCAAAACAGCCCTAACACATCTAATGCTGGGTGAATTCATTTCACTTCCCACAGTGCCAACAAAGAAGCTGGGCTTTTCAGGGTAATAGAAACCACAGTGGTATTTTTTTGCCTTCTGTGGACTGATGCAAGACAAGGGTTCATCCCTGCCTTAAGTAGGGAACTGGCACCGCATCTTGAAGCCTCATTTTGCCTTTTGCCATTAAATTATATTAAAAGGGCTTTCAGGTTATCCCTTAAGTAGGTACTTTTCATTCCAGCCACATTCCCTCCCTTCTGGCCGGGCTGCTTTCCCCAGAGCAGGAGCTACCCTTGCCTGTGCAGAAACATCTCAGCTGTTTCTGTCGTGCAGATTTCAGGCACTTTCATCATGATGGGATGTTGCAACAACCCCATTCCTGGGGACACCCCTTGCTGAGCCCAGGGTCCCCCTTGCCTGCTGGCCACCCCCTCTGTACTCTGGGAATGTGGAGTGCTGGAGAGAGGAGCTGGATGCTGGTGTGGCTGCACCTGCTGAGGCTGAGATCCATGTTTTCTGTGCATGCTGAGGAAGCAGTGAGACTGGGACCAGTGCTGATGAAATCTGCCATTGACCAGTGAGGAGGAGAAGGAGGAGAAAGAGGGAATCCAGCTCATGACCTGGCAGTGGAAAAACCACGGAGCCAGCCTCACCAGCCCCTCGATGCCGAGAACACCGCTGACTAACTGGAAGCGATGCTTGGCCCAGACCCCATTTGAAATCTGAAGCAGGTTTTTCTTTGTCAATGGATTCAAAAAACCCTCAGTTTTCAAGAAGTGCATCAAGCCCTTAATTGGGATTTTAATTCCTAAATGGCAGTGGGTGCAGCAGAGCTGACTCCCCAGGCTGGCTGTGGGAGAGCGGATACCCCCGGCCCGGGAGCGCACGGCAATGAGGAGCCTGGCAGCCCCCAGAGCCAGCACTGATTCTCTCCTGCGTCTAAAAGCAGACATGAGTGGTGCTTATTAATTTGAGTCCACCTCTGAATGCACTTAACGATTCAAGTCCAATTAGTTTTCAGAGTGCCCAGGTAGGAAGTAATCATTAAAAACATGTAAATTAAGTTACTGGGGAGCTTAATAGATTAGTCATTGACTTTCTAGCTTATGTTGGCTCTTAACCTTCAGCTTAAATTCATCACTAGTAATTTCTCTGAACTGGCTGCACAAGGTTAGAGCTGAAAGGAGAGCTGGCCATGCTGTGGCATCTCCCTTGGGAGAAAGAGCCCACGCCAGAGACCTCCTGTCCTTCCGGAAGCAAAGACCTCAGTTGCTGCAAGCCCTTCACTTGCAGGCAATGTGCCTGAGCTGAGGAGCTGCCTTCTGGTGGGGAGTGGCCCCTGGGAATGAGGCTGCTGGACAGATCCTGCTCCCCTCTTGCCCCACTCTGCCTGGATCCAGAGTCCAAATCCATTTGCTGTGTGGGAATGAGCATTTGATTAACTCCCAGACTGATGTGTATCTGGAATGGATGCCTCAGGGATGAGCTGCTGGAAGGGCAGGTCTCTGCTCAGCTCTCCCACTGCCATCTCTCCTGCACAGCCCCATCCTCCAGTAACCAAATTTCAGTTGCAACTGGAACTAATAAAATTAATCTGAGATTATAAGTGTACTCCTAACTAATACCCTAATAGTTTAGGAGGAGCCTAAAGGAAAGACAGAGTCTTCTGGAGCAGCACAAACCTCTCAATCAATGGTAAGAGGCACCTGAAGAGCCCCCACCACCTTGGGGCACTCCCTGCCCTAGACCCTCTCCCCATCCTGGGAACCAGCTTTATTACAGAGGGGGAAATGAAGGAAAGATATCAAAAAAGATCTCAGGCTGGGAGCATTTGAAAAAGCTATTTCTAAAATTGCAATTACCAGGAAGGAGAACAAATTACCACTTCAGGGACCGTCACACATGGAGAACCAGAGCTTTGGGAAATAATCAGAAGAATATATTCACAGAAGTGCATTATTTATATTGAAACATTTTGAAGTAAAGGTCACAAGGAGAAGCTGAAGATTAGTAAATAGGAGAACACGAGGATGGCTTTGCTGCTGCAATGATTATGGTCCATTTTGATTATGACTGCATTAGTCACCAAGACGTGGTAAATCACCACAGAGCAGCAGCGGGTGTGGCTGTAGAGGAGTTAAGGAGTGGTGGATCCTCCTGCACCCCTCGGCTCCAGACCAGGCCATTGGCCTCATCCTCAGGCGCCCCCTCGGCAGAGCCAGCCAGTGTTCTCCTCCTCAAGCCCTCCCAGGACTGGGCTCCCCCTTCCCTCAGCTCCTGGACCCAGCTCCTGGGTTCTCAGGGGTTCCACAGCACCAGCACTCACAGTGACACTCAGGAACCTCACACGCATCATCTTCCTGCTGCTCAGCTCACCAGGTGTGAGGTCTTGGTGGTTACTGACGGCAGCAACCGCCCGCACAGAGGAATCCCAAGCTCAGAGTTTTTCTCCCCAAACCCAACAGCGCGTGTGCGATGCAGCAGCTCTGCTAATCTTCCATGCCTTCAGAGAAGACTCCTTGTAAGGCAGCGGCCTCTTTTCCTCCCCTTTTATTATCATAGATCATTTTTAATACTGCGCCGACCTGTCAAGCTTCCCCTGGCTCTGTGTCAGCTATTACAAAGGACTTAGAGCAGACACACAGAGGGAGGTCCCGCTGGGTGGTGCAAAAGCCCAGGCGAGGCAGGAGATAACGCGATGTCTCCAGAGCCCTCGGGATGCCGAGCAGCCCAGGCAAGTGCCAGGAGCTCACAGCCACTGCCCCTCACGCATCCTCCATGGGGTAGTGAAGCAGCTGAGCTGGACCATGAGGCTGATCTGGCCACGCTCAGCTTTGTGAACAGCCCCAACTCCTGCTCCCCTCCCTCCGCAGCAGCCCTGAGAAAATATTTGCAGCTTATAAAAGCAGCGAAAATGGGATTGATTTACTGTAGCGACATCTCAAAGCATGAAGTGGCACTTTTACACTTGCATCACCCATTAGACATCTGAAGGCATCAGCACAGCCCATTTCATTTTTAAAGACATACAAAATGCTCGGAGGAAGCCATTTGACATCCCCATTCTGGGAGCTGTGATAGCGTGCTGGGAATAATACAGATGCATCCGAAGTCTCACATCTCATCGTTCCGGTCCCCGTTGTGTCAATACGCTGCTAAAGAGCTGGCCAGAGTTGCTCCATGATTTTCCTGTGTGTTGCAGCCGCTGGAGGAGCTGCCCACGGACAGTGCCCCTAAATCAAAGAGGCAGCCATGGCCACGTCTGGTGGGTGTTCCAGCCCTACGTGCCGGGAGCAGCTTGTGGAGGCAGCAACAGCATCCCATGGGAGATGCTGGTGCACCTTATGGGAGATGCAGTGGCTCCCTCCATTCAAACTGTCTCTAGAGCAGTGTATTGGAGCAACCCCTTGTACCCAAGAGAAGGAAAAAGCAGGTTTTTTATTATCCCTGAATTATGGGATGTGGTGGCCTCCAAAATTGCTGCTTTACACTGGGCATCCCATCTGCATCCAGGATTGGGGGAGCATGGGGTACATCACCCCTGGCCTTGGGTACCTCAACACTAACCCACTAACTCGAGGGCTTTTTCCCAGAAGAAACTCTATGTTGGACACATTCATAACTTTTAATCGGATTAATTCATCCCTGGTGCCAGGGGAAGGAGCCCGACCCTGTCCCTGCACTGCAATCACTGCACACCAATAGCGCCAGCCCTGATTTATTAGCCCAGAGATTTCACTGCCTGGCCACTGACAAATAGCCACAATTTTACCCGCCCCTGTCCTCCCAATCAATAGGTTTTAATCAAATCCAATCCCACCATATTAAATTAAGTGTCCAAAATAACCCCAAAGTGCTGAGGGTGCTGATGCCAGCACAAGCCACTCTTGGGAGCTGTGGGAATTAATCACCTCTGTGCTGCCAGCACAAGGAGCCCAGGGCTCAGCAGGGGAGAAAGGAAGGTTGAACATACAGGATCCATCTCAGGATACTTCTAACCATGGATTATAATCATGGAAGCTCCTGGATTGCTCCCACACTTCCACTGAATTTGTGCCGTTTCCTTACGACTCCTTGGGGTTTGCTCTATTCAGCTCTCACGCTTCCACTTAGTTTCAGAGCTATTTCTGCGTATGAATTATTCCCTGTCACAATTTTGCAGCCCTGGTTATATTTAGAGAGCTCGTTCATTGGATGAGGCTCCTCGTTTTCTGTTTCGTTGGGTGAGATCCTCCGCTTTCTATATCCCATCTTTCAGGCTCCGGTTGATCTGCGCTCACAAATTACGTCGTGGGACACCAGATGAGGTTGAGCTTGTGCTCCTCCGTGTTCTGCAGCAATATTTATTTATGATAAAGCAGAAGGCAGCCAAGAGGAGTTGTCCCCCTGTGAGCATGTCAGGGCTGCATCAGCTTCCCCTGTATCAGCTGTGGAAAAAATTTCCACCATGGAAAGGGAAAAGCTGCTGCAGTGGGACCCAGAGCACTTCATGATGTTTCTGTGTATTAAGAGCTTGGGTCTGCACTGCCACATCCTCTCCCGGGCTCTCCAGATGGCTTTGTGGGACAGCCGGAGCCTCATGGTCCCCAGGGGCTTCCCTGGGGGCTGTGGCAATTTGTTCATCCATCCTCACCTGACTGGATTCTCCCCTTCCATCTTCCTCCCCTTTGTACCCACCTCTCCTCATCCAGGCTCTCATTTCCCAGCCACTTCTCTCACCTCAGTTCCTCGAGATATTCTTAACGCAGCTCTGGGTTTTCCTCCTCATTCATCTGCCTTCGGGAAAGCACTTGACTTTTCACTGCATGATCGGCATTTTCCAGGTACTCCTCCTGCAGGTGTCCCAGCGGCTTTTGGGAGCATCCCAGCAGCCCCCAGCTGCTCGCCCAGCTCTGGGTGCTGCTGAGTGCCCCCACGGGCGGCATGACCTTGGTCCTGTCCCTGGCTTCGGTGACAAATCCCTCTCCTGGAGCTCCTCGCCCGTGCCCAACGTCCTCGTGCTGCCTTCAGAGAGGACGGCGGTGCCGCTGGAGCTGCGCCAGCTGTGGCAGCTGGAGCCTGGCAGATTTAAAGTCTTAATTGCCTGTGATGATTAAAAATCTGAGGAAGTTTCCCCAAAGCACGGAGCTGTCCCAGCCCAGCCGCAGCTCTGCCTCCCCATCAGCACTTCAGGGGGTTCAGAGTGCATTTCCTCCCACTCCTGCGGCTGACCGTGAGGCAAAGCTTACTGAGCCGTTTTCCCAGGCAGGTATTTGATCCAAGCCCTGGACTAGGGATACCATACAGGCGGCTTCTGCAGCCTGCATCTCCATCCCATCTCTCATCCCATTGCAGGGAGGGCAATGCCAGGGAGCACAGGATCCATTTTGGGATCTGTGGGCAGTTGGCTCCATGTGCCACAGGGAAGGTGCTGTAAGGAATGAGCTTGACGAGTCACAAGGGGAGGGACAGCCAAGACAGGGAAAGGGCCTGGCTCCATCCTTGCCTGCGTGCACCAGGACAGGGGACAGCCACCAGTCAGGGAGATGACACACGGAAGACTTTAATACCCGTCTCCAGTCCTGTGTGCACGGCACCTGCAGCTGCAGATTTATGGCTCCAATTAATTGTGAGAGTAAATTAGAGGCATCCAGGTGAAACCACAGACAGAGGCCTACGTGCTGCTCCTTCCTTGGCACTGACCTGTCTCTGCCCATGCCGGGAGGGGAAAGGAGACTCTGGCAGAGCTTGGTCCCCACACCAAGGAAAGGGGTTGGGCACGCTGGTGTTTGTCCCCAAAGACTGATGCTGCTTGCCTGTGTGAGTTGCCTGTCCCAGCACCACTTGAATCCCACACTTCTTCTGACCTGGTTCCCACACTCTGGCCTCCAGTTCTAGAGGGCTGCTCTTTGTTGGAATGCACGGCTCTCTGAGCACCCGCTGAATGGCACAGGGGAGTGCAGTCTTCTGCCCAAAGCCCTCCTTGGAAGGGACTGTCTCTCATGCTGGGGTCTCCATACTCCTCCACTCCCTCTCTTCACCAGCCCTCCAAGCCACGGGCAAGCTGTCGCTTCCCAGGAGAGCGCTCCATCATCCCTGCTGACAGCACATCCCAACTCCCTGTCATCAAGCAAATCTCATCAGGCTCCTTCCTAACCTTTGTGCAAAGGTTGTGAGAAATGCCAGGGCCATATTTCAAAAGAAATAGGAATCCAAGCAGTCCTGAGCCCACACCATCTCCAGAGGGGCTGAACGGGGCAGCCAGCTCTGCCTGCAGTGGGCATTCCCAGCCCTTGGCCAGTGCCGCAGCAGCCACGTGTGGACAGCTCGTGGGGAGGGGACTGGCACTCTGAGGCTGGCTGGGATGGATTAGGAGAGCTGGGCTTGCCTGTGCTGCCTTATCTGCCCAATAATTGAACGGAATAAGCTCTCTTATCTCTCTGGCCCGGCTTTTCCCTGACAGCCCCCTTATCTCTCAGCCCTTGGAGATTGCAAGCAGCCGTCAGGGTGCTGCATCCATCCACCCTGATGGGATTGGGTGTCTCAGGGCACGGCCCCTCCTCTGCTCCCATCCTGCCCCAGAGGTGCAGGTCCTGCTGGAGGGGGCTGCCTGGGAGGATTCTCCAGCCAGCAGTCGAGCCTGCTGCAGGCTACCCACACTGGAGGGCAGGTGCCTCTCCCTCGCTGAAGGTGGAACTGTTCCCTTGGTAAGAAATCCAGAGAACTGGTGCATCCCTTGTGTTAATGCCCACCTCTGCTTTGCCTTCAGTTGGCACCTTTCAACACGGGCCCCCCAGGCCCCTCCATCAAGAATCTTCACGCAAAGATTATGGGGAAAACACTGAACATTTAGGTTTGGTTATTTTATTACAAATTATTGTGGATTGTGGGAGAAAATATATAAAAGCAGCTGTGAGTGAATGCCACTAGATGGCAATGAGAACGGCAGCGGCCCAGGGGGCTCAGGGCCGGGCTGCCATTGGCATGGCCCCTGGCTTTTGGGAGATCCAAGCTCGGCCTTTGAGCCAGGATACGCCAGTGCCCCACAGCCTCCTGCCATTCCCTGGGTGACCCAATGAAGCAGAACACAAGCTGCTCTGCTGTTCTGCTCCTTGCTTTTCTACCCAAGCCCTAGGGACGGTTCCCCTGGCCCAGGCAATGCCAGAGGAGGCTCTGGTGCGGCCACGGTGCTGGCGGGGCCTGCTCTGCAATGCTCCGCGTGAGCCCGCGCCGAGCTGAGCGGTAATTGGGCCTCTTAGGTAAAACACAGCGGATTGCAGGCGGCTGCAGCTGCACGGCTGATGGACCACGGAGGAGACATTAGCATGTAAAATGATGACCATTAACTTGATTAAAGAAAGGACACAACACGCATCTAGTTCTCGTATCGGAGCCACTTCTTCCCATGAATCGTTGGTTGGGGATTTTGATTTCCTTATGCAGGAGACAAAACACCTCAGAAGTGCTGCGTAATTGCTTGTGGGCTGAGTTTTTCTAGGCTAACCTAATCCTGCCAGGGATTTGCTTTTAGCCCCAATGTGAGGATGGATTTTCTCTAAGATCAGGATAAGAAACACTGTCATAAATTAGCAGCAGAATAAACGACTTCTGAGTGCTGGATTTACACCGGCTCTTCCTAAGCGACAGCTAACCAGAAAAAGCCAGCCCTACTCACAGGATCCAAGGACCAGCTGGGGCAGTGAGATCCTGACCACACTCTTAGCTCCTGGGAAATTCACTGTATGTGTGATAGAACAGTTGGGCATCTCAGCACAGGAGTACAGGACGGGAAAATTGGCATGCGGAAAGTTTTCCTCAGGGATGTCTGGGCAACATCGGGGCTGCAGGGATGTCCACAGGTCCCTGGAGAGCAAGCCCTGCTGTCCATCCCTTCTCCATCTCTTCGCCTGCCCGGATGCCGGCACACGTCAGCCGGGATGCCACAGGAGTGGGCAGATGTGCTTGTAATTAGGATGCATCGAATCAGTTAAAGCTGAAGACAAAGAAAATTAGAGAAAATGAAGAGGAAATGAAATGGCCTGCGCAGATGTAGGGGAAATATTTTTAGCCCTTCTCAGTCCATGGTGTCTGTTGTTTGGAAGAGTCCACGCTGAACCCTCCTGGGACTTGCTTCTTTTCAAATGAGGTTGCCATCTCCCAGCGCTGCAATTAGTCGTGTCCGCGCAGCTTCTGTGGAGTATAACCAAAGCACTTAATTTTCATTAAAAAGATGACATTGGGAGCAGTTATGAAGGACAGGCACAGGCACTGGTAACCGCGTTCCTGAGGACGGAATGGGACACGCAAATGCATAAATTACAGGGTTCCTTTTCTGCGTTGAATCTTCTCTTCTGCAAAGAAGATTGACTTGATTGTAGGTGCCTCTCTGATATCTCTTTGTAAATCCTGTTCACATTTGCATTAGATAATTCAGTATATCCATAAATTAGTGTTGAACATCAGATGTTTTTACGGAAGCATTGCATAATCTCCGCCTCATAGGTGTTCACAGCCCCTCCCAGCATCCCAGCAGAGGCAGGAGAGGCTGGTGAGTGTTGGCAACAAGGACCCGTCCTTCTGCTATCCCCCAGAAGCTCCCACCAAATTATGGCTGGCCCATCACACACTGGGCACTGCTCAAATCCAAAGCTGCATTGGCAGGTCCTTAATTTAACTCCCCATAAGGTGGGAAGTGATGGGGCTGCGTGCACCTCACTCAGCATCACACCGAGACAAGCACTGCCCTTGCTCCAGGAGCACTTCCCTGCATTGGAGCAAGTCAGGGATGCCCCCAGAGCCTGGACACCACACTTTGCATCCCACCCCATCCCATCCCACTGCTGTGCTCTGTCATGAGCCCTGTCCTTGAAACCAGGGCCAGATAAAATAGGGTCATTCTTATTTTTCAAGTTTTCCACACTCATGAAAGCAAAGATTCGTGTGGCTGAGCCTGAAGACAAACTGCTTCAAAGAGCAATTTTAATTGAAATGATAATGATGAAAGTTTTGCAGACAAAATTGAAAAGTGCTTTACAGTATCCCCTCCCTCCTCCTGTGACAAGTCCATGCAGAGCAGCAACAAAAATAGGGTCCTTTTGTGACAGTCTCTCTATGACTCAGTTTCCTCAGTCGACAGATAATATTTTTTCTGTGAAAGACAAAAAAGGACTACACTGTCCTGCTTCTCTGAAGCTTTCCTCATGTTTCTCCTCTCCCTGTGCTCCATGCGCAGTGCTGAGGTCCTGCTGGTGCACCTGGAGCCCCTCACCAGAGGCTGCACGGCCTTGAAAGGGTGAAATTTAAGGAGGTTTTACAAAGGAAAAAGCAGAGGTGTCCTGGGATGGATCCCCAGGATGGGCTGGATGCCAGCGGGGTTAGGATAGAACCCTGAGGCCGTGTCCCCTCTGGACTGCTGCCGGCTCCCGGCAGGAGCACAGAGCCCCAGGGAGCTAAAAGCTCATCCGCTACCCAAACAGAAAACGGCTGCTGGTTCCCCTCTCCTCGGCATTAATCTCTGTCCCTCCTGGGAAATTACGCCACGATAAATCTTTATTTCTCATGATGGCTTGCCAGCTTTAATAACGATTTCACGGGGGATGGGAGAAGCCGGCAAGCCGGAGCGTGGGCTGGAGGATGCTCCGCTCCCCCAGCACACACTGATGGGTTGGGACTGATTTATCCTCCTTGCCCAAGCCCTGTTTGTCCAGCTGCCAGGTAGGGCCAAGTGAGTAACTGTTTCCTTCCTAAATTCAGTCTACTCTTAACCCTCAGGTACCCTTGCTTTCCTGGAATTCATCTGGCACACACACAGAGTTGGATGGCATTAAATGTGGGTCTCCAGACCCTCCCCTCAAAAGGGCTGTGTGGTCTCCATGTGCTGGAATGTAGGAATTGAGCAGTGCCAGGGAATTTTATTGTTTTCTTACTCGATACAAACCATTTGTAGAACTTTGCTTAAGAACAATGGAATTTGTGCTTAGTTCCTGTGGTATACAACTGGCGAATGTTAATAATCGAGTTTTCCTTTATTTGTGGAAATAACTGAATGGCCAAATTCAATTACTCCTGGAAATTCTGCTGTGATGCAGAGAGCAGCCTGAGCCCCAAGTGCATCTCTCTGAACTGGAGTGGCTGGTGCCCCTGAGTAGCCTTGAGATGCTGATGAGCCTGCACTAGGCCACCCCACTCCACTCCAGCTCCTGTCCTCTCCGAGGAGGAGAGAGTTGAGAATAGATATCAAATTCCCAGTGAAAACGTGACCTACAGCTGAGGAAGATGAGAAGAAGATGCTGCACAGGGAGAGAAGAGCTGTTGGGTGTCACCCCAGGGGCCGTGACAGCCGGTGCATGGAGCTGCCACATGTCCCCTTCCCAAGCAGCCCACCAAGCCAACTTCAGGCTGCAGGGTCCCACCTCCTGTCCCACCCACCCAATGAGATTTCTCAGGGAAATGTTGCCAAATAAACCCCAAAATGGCAATGCTGCTGCTCCTGCAGCCTCTCATGTGGGGCTCATCTTGTGGGTCCTATGAGGGATGAAGAAAAGGCAGCGTGGGACTCCATGGTCAGACCTGAGCTGGGGCTGCTTCGCTCACTCAGCAGTCGGGGCAGCAGAACAGCTTCGGACGGTTGAGCACCAAATGTTTTCACAGGGAGTTACTATAGAAACTATCTCAACACCTTTTTCTGTGCAGCCTCGTTGCTGCTAATAAATAGCCTCATTATTTTGCAAAAAGTGCTCGGGAAACCAGGAGCAGCAAGGCTCAGGCCGAGACAGAATTAATGGTCGAAAATAGTGGGACCATTTTTCCCTGTGCCACAGAAAGCAAAGAGGCCGGGGCTCCATTAGGGAGAGTTATGGCTCATTTCTTCGCTTTTGCTGTATTTATGTTTTATGTATTCAAAAGTGATTTCAGCCACAATCCCAAATTACCAATTCCCACATTACATTAAACGGCTGTGAACAGGAATGGCTCCTGCCTATCAAAATAAACCAGCGAGTGCCAGGCAGGGATCCGGATCCTCCCTGGCCCTTGTCGGCACAGCTTGCAGGGAAATGCTCCAGGGCCTGCTGAGGGACTGCTGTCCCGGCAGAGCCAGGGTCATCAGCTGTGCCAAAGGCAGAGTATCCCTAATTTCCATGATGAATTTCTCCTTCTCTGCCTCAGAAGTCACAGCCACCTTCACTTCTCTGCCCAGAGCCCTAAACCAAGCAATTTTCATTTCCCTTCAAGCCCCAGTGCCCCTGAGCAGCCCAGGAGAGGATTGTTAAAAATATTAACAGGAATAACACAATAGCAGGAATAACACAGTAAGAGGAATAACACATCCCTTTGGTGAGAAGCTAAAATACACATCACTCTTTATGTATTCATAGGTCCTGCTGATACACTGTGTGAATGCCGTGCCTCTCACAGCCAGAGACATGTTCCATCCAGGCAGGGCTGGGCTCCAGAACGTGCTGGGGATCACGTGGGCGCGTAGGGTCTGCACTGGGGTCTTGGACCTTTGCGGACATCAGCCCTCTGAGTGCTTGGCACCATGGTTCACACCCAGACCCCACTTAGCACAGCAGTTCCCTGCTGATCCCGTCAGAGCTGGAGACTCCCACAGCCTCCCTGGGTCTGGACGAACTTGTCTGACTCGGATCCAAAATCCAGCTTCCTTGTGTCATCTGAGAACTGGATTTGGATACAGGCTGCATTACAAATATTACCAGCATCCTCCAACTGTGTGCAGTCCTACTCCCAGTCCTACTCACAGTCCTACTCGCAGTCCTATGTGCAGTTCAGCAGCGGGTTGCTCTGGTGAGTGAAAACGGAGCAATTTTAGGGAAAAGCTCCACCACCAGCTCTTGGACCATGGTTTCCTGGCAGATCCCTGTCTGCTTGTTGCTGTGGGGAGCACGACAGCTCTGACAGTCAGGATGCAGTTTGCACCACCCTGCCTGCAGCTGCCTGACTCTGGCTAAACTGAACACTATCATCTATGGATCTGAGAGGCAAAGATGGAGAAGATGAGTTGGACATTCACCTTAAGGGAGGCTGGAAGCTGGCAGTGCCCACACCAAGCTCCCAGTGTAGGCAGTGGATGGCTGTCACCATCCCTGCCACGCCTGCAGCCAGGGGCAGCTCCCCCATCCACCCGCTTGCAAGGCCTCTCACAGCCACAGTTTGCCGAGGAAAAGCTGGACGTCACTGTGATATTCTCATGCCACGTCTCTGTGTGTCGCATTTTTGTGAAGATCTGAAAGGAAACTAGAACTGATCACGCTGGTTTGGCCCTGGCAGGAGCCACCACAGACAAATAGGGAACATGGCTCTCCACAGCTCTTCTTGGGGATCACGCTAACGACTTGCGTGGCGCAGACCCAGCATCTCGACGGGAGGCAGCCAGGCATCAGCGAAAATGATGGGGAATATAATGAATCATTTGTCTTCCCTGAGAAGGAAGAGTGGCGGTGGAAAACACAGACCCTTAACTCTTCCACAGCCGCCTGCCACTGCTGTCAGCATTCCCAGGGTCCCCAGTGGACCAGCAGGAGGGGGAAAAGGAGATGAAAGAGGACATCACCATGCTGGCATGTCCCAGTTTCTAGGATGGATGTGGACTTTCTCTCCAGAGCAGCCTTGCTGTCAGCAATTGCTTATTTTGCTGTTAATGATATGGAACTGCTTGTGGAAAAGGATTTCACTTCCTAGATAATGCTAATAAAGTGGATTTGGCTTCATTCTTTGTCTGAGGGGCAGGAGACACCAGAGGCATCTGGAGACCTGCACCTGTGGCACACAGTGGTGGCAGAAACCATATCTGTTGGGAGGCAGCTGAGCAATCCAGGAGGGAGCCCAATCCCTGCTCCAGGATGCTTCGGACCATGGCACCACTTCTCCCTGAAATGGCACTGCTGGATGTGACAGTCTTCCTCACCCAGCTTCTTGGACAGGGACAGATTCATGGAGCACAAGGAGCCACACCATCAGCCATGGCAACAAACACATTCAAGTCTGGTGAGGGGCATCCTGACCAGTTCCAGAGGGGATCAGACCTCTGTGGCTGCCCCAAGGCTCAAAAATCCCTGAGGGTGCTGGAACTGCTGACAGCTGGGAAAAAATTACAGTTCCCATCTAATCAACTCTGCTCATCGTTTCCAGTTGACTGAATTAAAAATCTTCCAGTGGCAGAGATGAACTGGGGCCCAACCTCGTGCCTGATAAATGTTCTTTTTGAACTCATGCACAATGGGGGAGCAGATTAAACTTTTAACTTTTTTAATCCTATAATTTATTTTAAATGCATTTTCTGAAAGAAGAGGAAGTGGAAGATTTTTTTCTTTGTGATTTTCTTAGGGGGAGCTGATGTTAGAGGCAGATAACGCAGTGCAGCAAGCTCGCCTCTGACGTTACTGCCCAAACCACGTCCTGCAGCTCAGGCTGAAATTCCTGACTTTCAGTGAAATCTGGGATTCAGCTGGGGCAGGAATTTCCCTGGAAAAGTGCAGCAGTGTAACCCTGATTGGAGCTGGCAGGAGGAGCAGAGCTACACAGCACCCAGCTCTGCTCCCAGTGCCACCACAGCGCTGCCGCTCTGTCTGTGCCCTGCCTACCCTCCAGCCCAGCACTCACAGGAGTTTCCCAGCTATGCAGACAGGTCCCATTAACTGCCACACTTCCCAAGGGGAATGTGCATGGAACAGCACAGCATATACATGCATCGCAGCCCAACAAGCTTCCCGGGATTATTGTTATTGCTGTAATTACCAAAGGAATTAGTAATGCTAAACCATCAAGAGGTTAACCACACCAGAGTCTAATGAGCCGTACGACACATTGAAATGCTGGGGAGCATTTTCCCAGCCAAGAGTCACACAATATTTACCTGGAATGCCCATCCCTGGAAGTATTCAAGGTCAGGTTGGATGGGACTTGGAAAAACCATGTCTAGTGGAAGGTGTCCCTGCTCATGTCAGGGGGCTGGAACTGGATAATTTTTAAGGTCCCTCCCAACAAAAAACATTCTGGGATTCCATGATTCCATGCCTCCCCAGGAAGCAGACAGTGCTCAGGTTTGCTTTTTTCCATCCCCGTTGCTGACAGACAGTGCTGAGCTGGCAGGGTTGCTTTGACAGTCCAGCTCAGGCCAAACCAGGGGCACACCTTCCCTGCAGGAGCTCCCCGTCTCCACACGGCTCCTGCCATGGGCAGCAGCCTTAACCCATCCTCTTGAGCCTTTTGACAACCTCATCTTTATCTGCTACTGACAACAAAGCGGTAATTGCAGCCCTCAGCAGGGCAGATTGCAGGAGGTCACCAGGCACCACGAGAAATAAAGGGCATTGCATGATCCAAGACTTGTCCTGAGATAGCTTTGACTCTGCTCCAATGGTGGCAGGTGAGAGGGTGATGCTCCTGGGCACTCAGTCCCTGATCCCAGCCCCCTCCTCAGTGCTGACCTTCCACAGCCATGGAAAACTCACATGACATCCCGCAGTCACACTGGATCCCTGCACATCCCTTTAGTTCCAACAGAAACAGGCACGGGGGTTTCCATGTGTTCCCATATGTGGGATGAGGAGCAGGCGTGCTGGGGATGCAGGGCAGTCACTGCCTCCTGCAAGCCTCGGTGCCATCTCAGAATCAATACCCTGCCAACAACGATGGCAATAAATTTAATTCTTGATAAATGACAGACATAAAACTGAGCTATTGTGTTGCCGGAAGAAATTGAATTAAGGGTGAGCAGAAGGGACACGCAGCTTGGCAGGGTGGCTGATAAGGCTTCCTGCTTGGCCAGCCCCCACCAGCAGCCCTTTGGTTCCTGGCACAGCTCCTGATGGTCCTGGAAGGTCCCTGGGTGCCCAAGACTCCCTGAAACCAGCCCATTCCCACTCCATGGTTCAATGCCTCTTGTTGCTGTACAGGGGAAGCAGGTCTCCAGCCCCCTCAACATTCCATTCACCAGCATGCCTCCCAACATTCCCTGCACTGGGGACTCATTGGCCCCCACGGCCACTGCCAGCCCTTGCACTGGCCACAGCCCCTTCACCCCATGCCCCGGACCTGCAGTAAAGGAAGTTTGGTCTTTGCCAAATTTTTTGGTCCAGACAACCTTTCCCTTGGGATGGACACTTACTTATGTCTGATCATTTTTCCCAGCTCATCTGTGACAGACTCCAGGTTTCCTCTGCATGCACAGGAGGACTTTCTTCATTAGCTGTTAGACTCCGGCTCCCGAAGAGCAAATTAGGGGACATGAATATGCAAATTAATGCTTCTAAACTGATAGCGGCAATGCTGCCTCCAAGAGGATCAAAGCTGGGGTGACATCTGGCTTCCAACTCTTCACATTCGGGAGTGGGGTTTGACACTTTCTGTAATTGTTTTTTGCACTGGAGAAAGCTAAAAATAAACCTTCCACAAAGTCGTTCTCCTGCTCACTCCTCTAGATTTGGGTTGGGTTTTTTTAATTGTTTTTGCCCCATGTTGCCCAAGCTGGCATCATTCCACTAGAGGGGCTGAGGCTTTTCCAGCTGTGCAGGGCCCATCTCAGTGATGCTCTGCTCAGTCCCCATGTGGGGCTACAGCAGTGGCATGAGCACGACAGCGAGATGGTTTGGCACAAGAGACAGTTTGGGGATGGGCTGGATGGCAGAAACTGTGCAGTGTCACAGATGGCTTCAGTTTGGGCTGCAACTCCCCCAAAGAAGCCATTCCCCACCTTTAAAAGGGCATTCCAGTAACACCCGAGCCCACCGCCACCAGCTTTCCAACCCTGCAGCCAACCACGAAGCCCCAGGAATGTGTCCTGTGGCCACCAGCAGCACCCAAATGTCACAGGCTGGCAAAAGTGCCAGTGCCAAGGGGTTCGGCAGGCAGAGAGGGCTCTGCACCGCCACATCCTGCATCCCCACAGGGCATCTCCATCCTGGGGCACTGCCCAGGTAACTTGTCAGTAAGTATTGGGAATCAGGGGGAATAATAAGGAATTCCAACAAACTCCCTGCCAGAAGCAGCTGTTGGTCCACATCCCACTGCCCTGGGCTGTAAACGCCCTTGGCTGGCTCGCTCCTCGCTCTCTGCCAGCCCAGCCTCTGCTCAGAAGTAATTAGGAGATAATTAACATTTGTAGAGAACAGCGGGAAACATCTGGGCCCGATAAGGTAGAGGAGCCCTCGAGGGTGATTAATAGGGCTGGAGGAAGGAGAGCAGTGGGTGGCGTGGCAGAGCATTGTGCTGGTGGGGACAGGCAGGGACTGGATGGAACGGGATAAGATGGGATAGGATGGGGATGGGGACATCTCTGGGGGATGCTCCGGGGATGGGGACACCTCCTTCCATCCTCCTCTCAAGCAAGGGTGGGAAAGCAGCATCATCTGCCCAGGAAGAGCTTCTCAGTCAGGAGCTGATCTGGAAGTGACCTGGACTCAGAGGAAGAACAGAGGGCACTTGGTGGAGCAGGAATTTATTTTGTATGACTACTACTTAATTAAGTACTTAATTTGCATAACCCTGTGCAGTAACTCACTTGTGTCATCATGAAATTCAGCCATGTGCAAACGGTTTGCAAAAATAACACACATAATTCAAACTTATGTTTGTTGTAAGAATGGGTTTACACGATACAGTTAAAGGGGCCTGAGAGGCAGCCCAGAATCCCCTTCCCTTTCCTCTTCCTCTTCCCATCCCCGTTCCCTTTTCTTTCCTTTTCCTCTTCCCCTTCTTCTCTAAAGAGAAGAACAAACCTCTGCATTGATTTCTGGAGAAATATTTGGAATGTTGCTGGGCTTTGTTAGCTCCTCTCCAGCAATTCCTTTTCTGACCGCCCTGCTGCAGAGGTCTGCAGTGGAGAGGGAGCCTTGGGCTCCCCTGAGCCACTCACACATTATTTCCCTGTAAATCAGTGAAAGGCCAAGCCAAGGGGTCCTCAAGGCCTCCCATAACCTTATTAAACCTTTCCCTCACTCGTGCCCTGGCCTCTCCGGCCTTTCACTAGCAGTGTGTGTGTTGGGTACTGAAGAAGCCAAAAATACGGCCGTGCGCATGCAGAGACATATTTTTAGGGCTGCGCTGACCTTACGCATCTTGCTGCTGTCCTCCCCATGTGACACCAAGAGAAATATCCCCGGTGACACTCAGTGGCTGTGCGCGACTGGCCCGCGAGCGAGCGGCTCCACGTGCACGGGCTCGGCAGCCGGTGCAGCCGGGAGGGCTTAGTGCCGTGGGATGCTCAGCAAACTCGGCTGACATTTCCCAGTGTGACATTAATAAAGGTGGGCTGGAGCAGGGCAGGGAGCTCCTGAGGCACTGGGGAGAAGCCAGAACATCCCTGAGGAGGGGGACTCCGAGTTCTGTCTGATTCTGCCCTGCTTGATCCTTATTCACACCCGTGCCACAGCGACGCTCAGCACCGTGGCAGCAGCCCCTGGGCTCCCCCACCCACCTCGTGCAGGCGAGCAGCCCTGCTCCAGCCTGGCATTTCTGGGGCACCCGTGTCCACGGCAGCTTGAGCAGTGGCTGCCAAAGGACACACGTGGACCTGGCGTGGGGAACAGTGTCCTCACAGGCAGAGGCTTTTTGCCAGCACTGGAAAGTTTCCGAGGTGTTTGCAAAGTTCTGATCTGTTAAGCAAGAACAGGTCGGGTTTGCTGGTCCCTCTGCCAGCCTGGGCGGCTGCCACAGCACCACTGAGCCTGGAGGTTGGGAGGATTTCCAGGCAGCCAAATGCCAGGTGCCAGTGGCCCCCTGGGACAGCTCCTCTCGAATATACACACCACAGAAAACTCACTTGGCCATGATCCAAGAGGCTCAGGGAAGCAGCCGGATGCATCCCCACTGGCGAGTATCCCCAGGGATTCCCCAGGGCCATGCAGACTGGTTTGCCGCTGTCCCAAATTCCCCTGTGATCAATATTAGCAAGGAGCAAAAATCCTCCCTGTGCCCTCATCCCTCCCCCCTTGGCTGCCAGACCCACATGGCCAGGAACACACACACGTGGTTCTTACAGACAGAACAATTCCAAGTGTCTACAGATACCCAGGAAGGTAAATGCATTAACCTTATCATGATCCCAGAGTGTAATTACATACAGCTTGGCTCTCAGGTAAATTAGTACATTAATAACTATTTTGTTCCGTAATTACTGTCGTTTCTTAGATCTTGCAGCTGTTTGCCCATTCACTTGCACGTGCAAGGGCATTCCTAATGCCATTCCTACCACTGGAGCAGCCTTGGCCAAACAGCTCCAGGCAATGCTTGGGAAATCTGCGTGCAGACTACAAAAGTCTATTCATAGTTTAAATACAGATGCCACAAACAAACCAAACTGGTCCTCATCCCACCACAGAGCTGATTCCCACCAGAGGAGACGAGCTTCTCTGGCCAAACTCCCTAGGCAGCCGGGTGGGATCAGCTCCAACGTGGGAGGATAACTTACACCGGGAGCGTGTTCCTGGCTTGTGTGGGATGTTCCGCTGTGGAGCGACGCACTGGGACAGGGGCACCAGCACTTCAGGACTGAAGCCACCAGATCCACCAGCAGCAGCACATGGCAAAGGCAGTTGTAGAGCCACTGGATGCTCAGAGATCACCAGGACCCTCGAGGGCCATCCCTGGGAGGGGCCTCTCCATCGGCTCAGGAGGAAGAAGGAAGGGAGCATCCACTCTAATCTCCATGGAAACCAGGGAGCGGTGGGGAAGACTTTAATTTGAAGTGCTGATTTGGCGGAGGCCCTGGGAGCCATAGGCAGGAGATGAGCTGCATTAAGTAGCAGCAGGGGGGGGATGCAGCTCTGAAAATGGGTGCCAAAAGGGTATCTGATACCATTAGGCTTGAAAAGCTGCTGTGAGAAGCAGGGAGCCGAGTGGGACCAGTGTCGCAGCAAAGGATTTATTTAATTCATTTGGCCCCTTTTCTGTGCGCAAATTATCCATGGAGAGACTTTGTTTTTCTTTTTTTTTTCTGAATTTGCTCATTAATTTGCAGCACGGGGGCAGATGGTTGATGCAGGCAGAGCTCAGAGCATCCTCCTGCCCGCGACCCGAGCGAAGGCAAACCCTGACACCATCCCCACACCACAGGAACCGCAGCCACCAGCACCTCCCGCTCCCAGCTCCCTCTGCGCATACTTCATACTTTGGAGAAAAACAGAAGGCTGCAGCCTCCAAGGCTTTGATTCCAGGACTTTTCATTTACTGTAATTACTGAAGGATGTTCCCCCTGAGATAAGATCTGCGTGACATTTGCGCAGCCAGACCTCCTGGCACAGCCCGCTCTGCTCGCGCCCGCCAGATTCACAGCCGCAAACAACCAGGTCCTGCAGCAGGAGGCAAAGCCGACGTCCCGGGGGAGCTGTGGGGCAGCTCCCTCCAACCTCCCGGGAATGTGTGTGGGATCATTGAGAAGCGGAAAGCAGGATGAGAACCCGATGCGAATCTGGGCTGCGAAATGAGGAGCAGCTGTCAGTGTCCAGCTCGCTGTGCCCCTAAAATCAAGTGCTCTCTAAGCATGAATTTGGGGTCCCTCATGCCAACGGGCCACGTGATCCGCTCTTGCTCTCATGAACCCTTTCTCACCATCCAGCAGGATGTGCTGCAGGATCAGCCTTGCCAGAGGGGCCTTCATTGCCTACTGCACCCACACAGTTTATTTAAAAACCTTAATAGTATTTGGAAATTACAGGCAAACGCTCCATGTTGACCTTCACTAAGGTGGCTGCAGTTTCCCACCTCCGTACAGTAAATCAGTGGGTAAATGAACACAGAGACTCAATTCATCATCAAATGTCAAGCCTGAGACAGAAAGACGGGAAATGATTTAAAAGCAACCGGCAGTTTAGAACTGCTGCAAATTTCTCATTATGGAACTGTGAATTGTTATGAAAAACTAATCTGTGTTTTAAGCTTTGGTCTGCCCAGAGCAGCCAAGGCCTCCTTCCTTCACCATTTGACACCCCCAAAAGCCTTTGAGCACCCCCTTGGATGCCCCACTCTCCATCAGACCCTGCAGGAGCTGAGCTCCATAGGGTGGATTTCGAGGTGTCTGTGAGCACCACCCCTAGGTGAGCATCTGTTCCTGGGGGGCCTTCTCCCCCAGGCCAGCGGCCTGTCCCAGGCAGAAGCCACAGCCATGCGAAGTCACCACTGTGCGATGTCACCACGGTGCCCATCACCCGCCTCCCTGCGGGACCTGATCAGGGAATGAGGACATGCTTTGCAAAGTCCTTCACATCCCATCCATTGCAGCTGAATGGGAGCACAGCCACTGCAGCTCGGAGGCTCCTCATCCCTCCTGCCAGACTCCTTTCTCCAGAGACACTAATAAAATGCATTTCCTCCAGCCAGTGTCTCACTTAGGGAACCTTCGCCTGGTCGTGATTGAGTGCACTTAATATAGTCGCTCTCACTGTGGAAAGGATTCTGAGCCTCCTATTTGACAGCCTTGATCTTACAGAAATCCATTAAGAGCAGCTTTATCTCCAGGTTTTGTAACCATTAAATCAGGTTTTATCAAGTCGGTGACGCGCTCTCAGAGAGACAAGTGGGAGAAACGGGGAATAAACCTCCCAAACTCCCACGTGGGGGCTGCTGGGCTGGATTTGGGTGACATGGAAATAACCAAGAGAGGGTTTGTCTCTGTGGAAAGCCCCCAGGGTGATGCTGCCTCGCTGGCAGGTTGCGGGAGCCTTTGCTGGATGCTGCCGTGCCGCTTCCACGCGCCTCAATCAGCTTTCGGTTTGGCAGAAGCGCTAAATACTCATTTCAGCTAATAAAGATGCCCGGTAATGTCATATTACAGGGCTGGCGAGCTCCCAACAAATATTATGGTGAGGCTTTGTTTAATTAGAGGGTTCTCAGGCATTCGCAATTTCCTCCTCATAATGGGGAAAACAAGCTGGGTTTAAAAGTTTGGGCTGGAGGCAAACCCTGCTGAGGCTTAGGCATCCTGAGGGCTGGCTTCTCAATGGGTTTTGGCTGCTGCAGGAGCTTTGCACCCAACTCCTGTGTTAGTTTATTTTTCTTTTAATTTATTTACTCATAACTAGTGGCCATTTTTTAGTGGCCCCTCCCTCCCCAGGCACTGGGGCCAGGTCTCCCTGCTCTCATTACTCCTCTGCTGCTGTTCTCACAATGCCTTCGCAATGACATTCCAGTCCCCAAAAGGTCCCATAGGCGTCTGCTCCAAAAGGGCACAGCGTCCCCAAGTTACTGAACCCATGGAAAGGGCTTCCCAATCCTTCCCCTCCCTGTGCATCTCGGTGATGAGACACCAGCCAAGATTTTTAGGGCAAATTAATTCTGTCATTACTGGAATCATTTCCTTCCTGACGTGAATGCAAATGGGAAGAGCACACCAAGGTGCATGCCAGGCACGGGTGCTTGAGTTCATTGTCATTAGCAGGGATGACTTCATTAAAAAGTGGGAACCCAGGAAGCTGCCCCCACGCTTGTCTTGAGTTCAAGCAGCAGCAGCAGCAGCAGCCATTCCAAGGGCCACGCTATAATGCCAAGCAGCTGGGACACAAAACTTTTCCTTTAGGAAATGCAAATGTCTTATCAACTTTACTTAACTGCAGTGCTGGAGATTATGGGCCACAGCCATGTGCTCTGGGGGAGCAGGTAGCACCCTGCCCTCCAGACACAGTATATAAGCACCAGCTCAGCTTGAGCCCCCATGTCGGCATCCCCTGAACGCTGGCACATCATTCACCACCCGAGCTGCCTCTGCCGCAGGTACAGCACCAGCTCATTCATAAGCCTCAAGAAATATCGTTGTGTGAAAATGTAATAAAAATTATTCAGCTAATCTACTTTAATAACCCAACTTCGGGGCCTCTCCGTGCTGCAGACAGTATAATCAGTTCTAAAATATGAGCTGTCATTTCCCATCAGTGCGAGGGAGGCAGAGGAACTCGGCACTTAGGCCCGTGGAGAGTGAGGCACCATCTCCAGGGGTGTTGGGCTGCCCTTCTCTCCCATTCCCATTAATGGTCCCTGCCCTGACCCCCAAAATACTCCAGGAGTGACACAGGGGACCTCCAGCACTCACCTCCATAGGACAGGGACAATGAGGATTTCCACCTCCACGGGAAGAAAATGCTGCCACACTCTGACAGTTGTGCACAGCAATTTTTATGGATCATGGATGAGTAAAAAGTATAAAAAATCCCATAAAACTGCCTTAGTGTGTACAAAACTCACCGTTGAATATAAAATACTTTAAAAATATTCCACAGTATCAAATCTGCAAACTTTTTAAGTTAAAAAAAGATTCCAAAGTGCCTAAAATATCGTCACGCTTAACAAAAATAAAGATCCTGCAATCACAAAGTGCTGTAACAAATACATCCACTCTTCTCGATTTGTGCAGATGGAGCCGTGTGGCACCGCCGGCGCTCACAGCAATGCCTGGGGATCCCAGTGACAGAGAGCCCCCCAGCTTGGCAAGGTGACAAGAGGGGATGGGGGTCATGATCCCCCCTCAGACAGACATGGGCACTGACAAAGCTGCTGGACTGGCGCAGGAACCAGCAGCTTTGCTGTGGCAGGCGAGCAGGAGGCCTCACTGGTAAAGGACCTTCACACAAAAGGTCTCCTCGTTTTTGTCCTCATGGTCGTTGATGTGGATCAGGATCTCCTCCTCCCCCACGGTCTGGCTCGGGGCGAAGCGCAGGCCGATGGTGTACACCTCCCCTCCGGCCACCTGTGGGACAGCGGGAGGGAGGAGGCAGCAGCACCCGGCCAGGCCCCTTCACCTGCCCACCCTCCCCAGGCCAGCACGTCCCTCACGCCCAGCACCCACTCGGCATCGCACCGGCCAGGTGGATGAAGGGCCTGGCAAGAAGGGAGTGTTACCAGCAAGGACGTACCTCGAAGGAGTCCTCCTTGAACTGCAGCAGGTCGGGGCGGTTGGTGCACAAGAAGTAGAGCCGGGGCGAGGGGTAGGGGTTGGTGTAGGTGATGCGCTTGTTGCAGCCTCTCCCACCTCCTGTGGGCAGCGAGATCTCGAAGGCCTGTGGGGCGAGGAGGGGCCGTGGGGAAGGAGGCACAGATGGCGGGCTGGGCAGCAGGAACAACGGGCACTCCCCCAAACCGACCACAGAGAATTGCCTCCCGCACGCTGCCTTCCCTTCCCTGCCCTCCCACACCTCACATCTGCTCTGCCAGCCAGCGGAAAGAACCCACCTTTGAACAAAAGCAGCAACAATTAATTGTGAGGACAAAGGGCTGGGAGTGCAGCAGAGACTGGCCAGCTCCTTCTCCAGCTCATTCCCGGACATCCATGGGGAGAGCAGTGGTGCTCCCTCAGCTAACTAGATGGACTCGATGACCTTTAATAGTCCCTTCCAATCAAACTACTCCATGATTCTCTAAACACCCCACAGCACAAGCAGCATGTGGCAGGACAATGGGGCATCGGTGTAAATGCCGATCTGAACCTCTCCCAGTACCAAGTGGTTCAGGAAAACATTTTTAGAAGGAACACATTAGCCAGGAAATCTAATTTTCTGTCTTTGAGGCAAGGCCTCCGCCAGCACAGCGCTAATCGAAAGCAGCATGTTGCAGCTCTAATTTCACAACCGGGAATACTTCCGAGCTGCCGCTCCTCAGCGTGGGGCTGCCTCCAGAACAGCCTAAAAGACATTTTACCAGGGGCTTCAGTGAGATTATTCAAGCACCCGAGGGCTAAATGTGTGCTCAGGGTGGCAAGCGCCAAAAAAAACACAGATGGAAAGAGAGGAAGAAGCAGGAGACAGCCCCAGGTTATTGGCTGGACCGTGACCACCGATCCGGCACCAACACCACGATTCTCAGTCGCGAGAGCTGCCATACCTTGGAGATGAGAGGCTGCCTGCAGGACAGGCAGAGCAGCCAGGAGGACACCAGCTGGTGGGACTCCACATCCACGAGGTTGAGGTAGATGAACTTGCTGCCAGCCCGCCGTGGCCTCACGCCGATGTACAGGTCCTGGATGCCATTGGCGGGGAGAAGGAAGGCACCGTTCGGCTCCACCTATGGAACAACACCTGGAGGTACAGCCACCCACAACAGCCCTGCAATGTCCAGCCTGGAGCATCAATTAGACCCAATTGCTCTTAAAAGCCTGTACCCCTACTCCACTGCTATCAAATCCCACCCTCAGGAATACTCTGGGACTAATTCATGTCAGGCAGGACAAGAGCCACTCGGGGACAGCCAGGGCCTCCGCAGCCCAGGGGTTTCCCCATGTAGGCTTTGCCTGGGGAGCCTTTGCCTTTCCTTGACAGGACAGCGATGGAGTTTTTGTGCTTTTTAGTATTCACATTTCCAATTACGGACGAACGAATTCTAAAGAAATTGTGAGTCTTCAGACAGTCTCATTAATGCAGATAATTTGCCCTCCGGGGTTTCGTGCCAATGATCCTACACATGACAGCTCTAATCAAAAGATAATTATCACAAACGCTTTACAGCTCTGGGTTGTTCACAATTGCAAGCGGGCTATCATTCCCTTTCCAGAGGGGGTTTCTCTGGGCTGACCCAGGCCAGCCAGCCCCGAGCCTGCCACGGGGGTTACCTCCAGCTCCTGGGGGTGGGAGGTGAAGGCCCGCACTCTCCGCGGGGCCGCGGTGCCGCGCAGCAGCAGGGAGAGGCGGGTGAGCTGCCCGGCCGTGCAGGTCACGTCCAGGCGCTGCAGCGAGTGCAGGTAGAACTGCCAGATCTGGACAGGTGCTGCCAGCCAGGCATCCCTGTGCACAGACAGATGGACAGGGCTCGCCACACACCACAGGGGTCAACATTCCCCATCCCTTTGGGCTCCTGCTACTTACGTATAAATAGCAACAAAGAACTTTTTGATCTGTGGGCTTGGTCCTCCGGCTACTTTGAGGAAGATGTCCTGTGGCTCGCCAGGCCCCTGCACAGACACCAAAACATTGTCCCAGCAGCTGACCCCAAGACCAGATAACAAGGACCCCAAGGGTGTCTTTCCATTAATGGGCTAACCCGCCACCAATCCCCTTACGAAAGCAGATGCTTTCAGCACCTCGTTAAACTACGTTATTAAGTTATTATACAGCTTGGCTGAGCTCTTCCAGTATTTTTAATTACAAAAGAGGATACAAATGACTATCGCATTTCAGGTCTGTATCTGTAATCAAATTTTGGCAAATTTTCTGCGAGTTTTCTAACAAGCCCTAATCCAATTACCGCACTAACGCATTTCCGCAACAGCAATTAGCAACTATCCCTCGTCGCCATTTGCATGGACATGCCCAAGCTTATTTTACCCTTCCACCTCCTCCTGCTGCAGAGCCAGCCCTGAAGAGCCTCCTGCTCAGGGAGGGAGTGGGATGGCGCAGGGCTGGGCACGGAGCTGCAGGGACAGACTTTGCCATGCACCCCAAGGACACGCTGTCCCACCACGCGCTGCTGGCGGCTGCGGATACCCCAAGCAGGGGGAAGGTCTATCCCAGCCTGACAAAAGGCTGCTTTTCCCCAGCGTCTGAATCATCTGGTACTTGCTCAAAAGAACAAGTGAGCACAGGCTGCTGCGCGATGCGATAAGGGGCAACGCTAAGCCTCCCCCGCCAAAACAATGCAGCTCCTTTTAATTGGGAATAAAAAGCAATTCCAGCTTCATTGCTGCCACTGTGTCACTGCCACGGGCTGGTACACGGGGATGCTCTGTGGTTGCACCCACATCGGCAGCTCTCCACCAACCGAAACAATCCGCAGGAGAAGGACACAAAGGACAGCAGTGTCCAAGTGTAACGTACCAAGGCTTTGGTTTCACAGATGATGTCGGGGTCGCTGCAGCGAACGAACATCTCAGGCTGCCCTCCCGGCACCCCCACCGGCGTGCCTGCAGACAGGGACCAAGGAAATCACCTTCAGCCCTTGCTCTGCGTGTGCCTCTCCGCTGCGCCTCAAACAGCCACACGCAGAACCCCTCATGCTGGAGTACCAGCAAACATGGGCGTACAGGTGCAGGGAACTCAGGATAAAGTTAACAGCCAAAGATAGATGGAGAGCAAGCGAGGAGCCCAGCGCTGTGAAGGGGTGAGGAAGCAGTGATGTGCTCTCTGGATGCTGCTCTGCCTCCACGAAGGCCCCATGAACTACACATGACAACCAACAGGGAAGAGCCCAAGCCCCACCAGACACGCCATGGACTCACCAGGAAGGGTGTGCCAGGGAGGCAGCCGAATGGTTTTCTTCAGGAAGGTGAGCTCTGGATGGTAGAAGCGGAAGGTCTGGTCCACCACATGGGGCTGCGGCTCCACCTTCACCCGCAGGAGTGCAATGGGCTTACCCCCACTCACCTGGAAGGAGACCTGTCCCAGGGACCAGAAGGAGAGGGGTGGAGTTTTCCAGCGATTCTGCTCCTCCCATGCAGCCCCTCAAGCAGTGTTCCACCCAGCTCCCTAACCTGGATGAGCTTAGTCTGCTTGGCCCCACTCTTCCCAAGGGAGTGAGTGTCCGCCTTGGCACCGGCGCCCAGCCCAGCAGGCCCCTGCGGGGTGCAAGAGTGAGTTGCCTCAGGATGTGGCATTGCTGCAGCAGAACAGTGCTTCCCATGGCTGTACCACCCTGCTCTGCTTCAGCAAACACAGCCAAGGGGAACACCTCCTACCAGGAATAGCACAAAAGAGGGGCCCCTGCCTACCTGTGCCGCAACAACGGCAGGGTCTGCAGAGAAGGTCTGGTATTTGAAGGGGATGCGGACAGTCTCACCAGGGCGCAGGTAGACCTGAGGCTTGAGGTCATCACGGAGATGAAACATCTCCTCCTCCACTGGTGTAACACTCTTGGTCAGCTCTTTGAAGTGGCGCCACTCCCTCGGGTCCAGTATTACACTGGGGGAGTGAGCAGCAGATGCGCTGGTGAGGACTGGGTGGGAGCTGGTACCACCCCCACATCTCCCCAGGCACACAGGGGAGACTCCACTTTGGCCCCCACCTGAGCTCAGGGTGGTCAATCTCGATGGTCACAGTGTGCTGGACACTGTACGGGTTCTTCAGGGCGAACTCGAAGAACTCAGCCGTCCCTAGCACAGCGTGGACAGTGTGGGTGGCTGTGATGGCCTGGCTGAGCATCTGGTAGATGCTTTCCCCCTTGATGTGATCCCGGTAGGCATCGATGACCTGCAGGTCCCAGGCACGCTGCTTCGGCCAGCCCTGCCAGGAAGGAAGGGACCATGAGCCCGGAGCCACCACAGGGTCTCCAACCCCTGCGCCCTCCTGGCCATCTTTGTGCGGCCACACCAGCGCCACGTGCTGCATCCGGCGGGTGGACACAGCCTCACTGAGGGTGGTCAGCGGAGCCAGGCTCACTTCTGGCCGGCGGCTGCGCAGTGCGGCCTCCAGCTGGTCATCCACGTCCACCAGCCTCCGCGCCCGCGCCGTCCTCCCGCCTGTGGGGACAGAGCACCGAGGCACCGGTGAGGGTCCCCCAGATAGTGCAGCCCCCAAGGTCCCCGCGATGCTGCAGGGCTGGGAAGGGGAGCGCTGGAGGGGGCAGCCAACCTGCAAAAGGCACTGCAGCAGGAGAGACCCTGCCCACCTGGACCCATGAGAGGACAGGCTGAGCCCCAGCCCGACAGAACTCACCACCAGCGGCGTTCAGGGAGCGCCAGCTGCCAGCTGGGATGGCAGTGGTGTTGTCTGGTGCAGGGACAATGCGTGAGTGTGACGGCAGCTGTCCCGGGGTCTCCTCACATGGGTGACCTGCCACGAGCGGAGACAGGAGTGAACAGAAACCATCCATTTTCATTGCTATAAAATCTACAGCCAAGTTTTACCTCCCTGCAGCTCTGTTCAGCCAATTTACACACGCATAAGGGAGTATGTGGAGGCCAGTGATGCCCTGAGAGCCCCATGTGCTCCCCAGAGCCTGTTTCCTCACACAGCTGCCCACCCAGTGATGGACTAGCACCGACAGTAAACACCATCCTGAGCCCCTTGCCAGCTCCTGCTTTCATTTCTGTGTCCTCCCTCCCCAGGCTGCAGCACTGCTGCCAGCATGGCCACGAGCTGCTGCATCTCCCTACTCCCACACAAGGCTCCAAACCCACCAGTATTTGCCCAGCCTACAGATCCCGTTGCCATCCTTCAGGAAAGGGCACCAAGCTCTGCCATGCTGTTTTTAACAATATTTTGAAATTTTAGAAAATAAAGGATGGGAAAAACACCAATCAAAGGGTGGCTGCTGTCCTGACACAGCGGCTCTGCTTCTTCCCTCGCTCCCTCTTCTTTGTCAGGGTGCAAGTTAAACCACTCCCTGGGTTGTGGATCTCAGATTCTCCTTCCCAGGAGCTTATCGGCCCTTTGCAGGCCAAGTATGGAAATGGTGATTTAAGATATCTTATATGGAGCTAATCTCTCCTCTGAAGATAAGATTTTAAAACCTGGAGTCACTGCACATTTATAGGACACGAAATTAAATACATAAAATAAAAGCAGCCAGCAGGTTCTGGGAAGGATGACGTCCTTGCCAGCACAGGTATCACTCAGCTACAGCCCTGCACATGCCGTGTGTCCCACCCGAGCCTTTGGGCCACGTGAGCAGTGGGCTCTCACCGACGTTGGCCAGGCAGACGTGGAGGCGGCCCCTCACGGCCACGCGGACGCCGAGGGGCCGCAGGGCCCCGTGCCGCAGAGCCTCCCGGCCCATCACCGTCCCGTCCGGCTCGTACTCCGTCGTGGCCACCTCCAGCTCGTGGTAGGTCCTGACGGCCACCTGGCCCTGGCGCAGCAGGGGCTGGGGACAAGGCAAGGAGAGACAAGGTGCAACAAGTTACCGGGGAGCCTGGGCCAGAGGGGTCAAGGGGTCTGGGTATGGATGCCACTGGGTGTCCTGGCTCTGTGGCGTTTAGCCCTAGAATACTGCCAGAGTTCCAGGCAAGGGCGAAGAAAGTTAATGCTTTGTCATCACTTTGGAGGAAAAGATAACGAATCCTGTGATTAGAAGCTTGTCAGGCTGACATTGGATTCAGTTACACAGAGGGGTTGACAGCATCTCCATCACTGAAGACACAAGGGCAACGCAACAGCATCACAACACAGGACCAAAGGGAGAGTTGAGCTGTTTTATAACACTCTGCACAAGGAGGGGCTCCTTCAGCATTACCAGTCATGGGGAACAACCTTCAATCTAACCAATACCTCCAGTTTAACGGCAGCAGACCCGACGTGGAGCAGGGAGTCTCCATCCCAGATGTCAATCTGGAGGCTGTGCTCGGCCAGGTACCGCAGGAACCAGCGCTGCTCCCCGGGCCGCAGGAAAGCCGGATCCACCATGTACTTGAGCTGCAGGCCTGGTGGTCCTGCAAGACACCACACTGCCACACACACAGCACTTGGCGTGGTGAGCAGCACCGATGTGCACCTCATGCAACTGACACTCGGTGTTTTACTTCAAACGTTGGACGTCTAGGATGATTTTTATGATGTGCAAACAAGCAGAGGTTTGCTATTAACACACACCAGCCCGTCCCTCAGACCAGAGGCAAGCCCAAATCCACCCAAAGGAAGAGGAGCAGCCACACACGGGTGCTAAAACCAGAGCTTACTGGTGCCAGGGGTCCCGTCCTCATTCACCCGGACAAGCAGCTGTGCTGGCACAGTCAGTCCAGTCGCCGGTCCCCCGTCTGTGCTGACCAGCTGCAGCCGCGGCGTGGTGACCGGCGGGAAACGGTAGAACTGGAAGGTGAGGAAGACGGTCCTTGGCCATGGCCCCTCCACACTGCCCTGGGCATCCCTTGAGGAGAGAGAGGGGTTTGAGTTACTTGTGGCACACGCTCTATCACGAGCTCCTCATGCATTTGGCACACGGCAAGAGGCAGAAGAACAAGAGAAGATTGGCAGCACCACAAGTATTTGGACTTTTCTGAAGACAGCGGCCATACGGTTTGCCTTAACTTTCCAAAAAGCTTCGTAATTCCAGCTGTCTCCTGCCATATGCTGTGATGGAGGCGCCCAGCAAAGGCAGCGTGTTACCTTCCCACAGCACGCTGCCAGCCATGGAAGAAACAGAAGCGGGGCCTTACCCAGCCAAAGCCATCCCTTGGGTGCCAACTTTCCCAACTCCATTTGCATTTCTGGAGAAACCCTGAATTAATGAGCTCTGACATCACACCGTGGCTCATGAATCCAGTTTTTAAAAAAATGGATTATGACTTAAAAGTGCCCGGGAAGGACAAGAGCATCATCGTTAAACTCTCTGGGGCTTTGCCTCTGTGGCAGGTGCTAGAAGAAGAATCAACTCTGTAAGAGCTTCTCCCACCCAAGCAGGGAAGCGGGTTGGGGGAATCTGGGGAAAGGACCCTGTCCGGGAGGCCCCTGGGATCTGCCCACAGAAGACACCATCACAAGCTGCCATCCTACCTGCCAAAAGCCAGGAACTGCAGGATTATTTCATTGCCTTGCAGAGGGTCAGCTTCCTCCAGCCGTGGGTTGAAAGTGCCCAGCTCTGCTGGCTCTGAGATCTCCACTGGCTCCTGGTTGCGGTCCAGGATCTCTGGAAAGCCAGCGGCGTGCAGGCGCGCCAGGGAGGCACGAGAGAGTGACACATGGGAACTGATGGAGAAACAGGGGTGAGCTGCACGGAAGGGCCACGTGGACCCCAGAGGGCCGGGTGATGGGACCAAGGGAGCCTGGGGAAGGGCAGTCGAGCATCACCTGCTTGCCTGCAGCCCCACGGCAGTGATGGGCACCTGCAGTGGGGTGAAGGGCAGCGCCCGCAGCTGGTCGCTGGCACAGGGCTCTGCATCCGGTGAGCCAAGATCAGCTTCCAGGTGGGTGATGGCCCCATCCTCCCACAGGGTCTGGCCCCTGCCCTGTGGCAAGGCCTCAAGCTGGGACACTGACAGCTGGCGGGAGAGCAGCGAGCATGAGCATCTGCAGCCCCGAGGCAGCCCCCCCGAGGCAGCCCCTGTGGCAAGGTGGGCCAGCAGCCCCTGTGTGCTAAAGCAGCTCAGCCACTGCATCCTCCTGCATTATCTTTCCACTGAGAAGCAGCACAGCTCGGCTGCACGAGGGTTCACACCTCTGCTGTCATTTCCCTGCCGCTCGCTCCCTGGCAAGAGGAAGGATGAGCAAATGCAGCAGGAAGATCAAACTGCTTAATGCAGCCTTATGAGGCATTTCATTTCATCAAAAATATTTGCGTGCATTGATTCCTGCATCAAGATATAAAACAGCATAAAGAGAGCTCTCAGTATTCATAGCTCTCCTTAAATCCTGGGAGCTCTGCACGAACAAACCGTGTGTCACTGTCAGCACATACTGGGGACGACAGCACCCAGGAAATCTGGGCTGTAAAAAGCCAGAGCTGCCCTCACTGACACTCCTGGGGCATGAAAAGAGCATGGGGAACCTCACCCAGCACATCACAGGCAGGAGCTGTTTTGCTGCCTGGAGGAGGTGGATTTGAGGACACTTGGTGCCTCTTGGCCGCAGTAGATAGGAAAACAGGCAGAGGATGGGTCCAGGAGCACGTCTTGTGCACGGGCCATCTCCCAGGGAACACTGCTGCCCACCACCCCCATCCACCAGTGCATGTGGCACTTACTGCCGGTCCCCGTGGGGAGGCTGGCACTCGCTGTGGGGCTGGCACTCCTGTGGAGAGGGACAGGAGACATGCTGTAGTGGAGCCGTCACCCTCAGGCCCCATCACTGTAGCTGCATTCACCACCACCGAACCCCCCTGCATCCTCCCACCAGCCCTTTTCAATTTTGGGGGTGAAGACAGCGCAGAAAAGCAGCTTACCCATCACTCAACCACTTCTTTTGACTTATTTCCCAATAAGACTGCTGCTTGGGGCTTAACACAGCACATCTCCAGATCCATCCATTATTTTGCCGGGAATCAGGCTAACTCTGCCACAAACAGCAGCTCCTCCATCCCCCGACAGCGCCGCGGTGCCCCACGGCCACACGGTGCTGCCTAAGTGGGATGCTTAATGAGACGTGAAAGTTTTAGGATACTTAAGGTTTTCATCGCTTCTCTGTTATTTTTTGTCACTCCCTTCATCTGCTCAAGCATTTGTGCCCCGAAACGGTGGGAGCTTTATCGTGTTTATATTTGGCTGCTCTCTCGCGCCGGCACAGCTGAGCTCGCTGCGCCGTGGAGCCGCGGGTCCTTCGCAGCAGAGCAGGGGCACAGATGTTCCATCTCTGCATCCACGTGATGCTGAGACCTTGATTTGCTTTCCCCACCACGTATATCCCAGCTAGTCCATGCTGGCTGCTGCGTAAAGGAAACCACCCCGTCTCCCTCAATGCCTAAAATATTGTTTCCTTCCATTTAGGATGGCTGTGGCTGGCACTAAGAAAAGGATGGACAGATCCATCAGCAGCACCAGCAGCTGAGCTGACTGAAGAAGCTCTTGGCCTCCCCTGGGCCAGACAGCAGCATGTTTCCCAATGTTGCTCTACAAAAAGTTAACCCAATAGTCTCAGGCTGGAGGGGCACAGCTCCAGGACCACCGCTGCACTTAGCAAGCTCTCCCTGGTGCCGCAAGGCCCTGGAGCCAGGGAAATGCCATGGAGGTTGTCCCCAGAAATCATCCTGCTGGGGGTCTCCCCTCACCAGGGACACACGCCATGCCCCAGCACACTCCCCCAGGCTGGAACGCCAAACCAGCTCTGGGCTGGAAGCTCAGTGTCAGCACTCGCTTTCCCTCTCCCCTCACCACACCACAACTCCATCAGTATCCCAGCCACCTCCGGCTGAAAGGCACCAAGAAAAACCTTTCAAGCAGCACCAGAAAGGTACCAGTCATGACACAGCCTGTGCTGCCAGGAGACGAACCCCATGTACCTCGACAACACCAGACCCCTTCATCTCCCCCCAAAGCTTTCGTCTCCAAAGCCTCTCCCAGCAGCAATCCTGGCTCCTCGTCAGCAGAAAGACAGGATTTGTCACAGCAAAGCCATGGTGCCACTGCCATCTCGTGGAAGGCATCAGAGCTGGCATGGAATAGGAACCAACTGTAGTGGGCATTGCCCGGCCCACAGGCTGGCACCGAGTGGCTCACCAGAGAGCTGGGGGAGCTGTGACACACAATGGAACAGTGCCAGGTGCCTGGAGCATCACACCGAGACCCGTCTGGGATCCCAGCAGGAGTAGCACTACAAAGAAAGGGGGCTTTGCTCCCACCAATCACAAAAGGGGGATGAGAGGGAAACAAGTCAGAGAGGATTTTCAGGAGCCCAGCACACGGACACAACCTCATGCCCAAACCAAAGCCCACAGCAGTTTTGCTTCCATCTCCAACAGAGTAGACGAGTACTGGAACCCCGACCATGAGGCCCCCCCAAAACTATAAGCAGATGCATCTGTGCACACATGCAGATGCTGTCTGCTCTTCCCCAGCCAGACACCAGCACATCCCGCACACGATCCAACCCAGGTTGCTGTCACACTCCCTCTGTGGTGGCACAACCAGATTACTTTTCCTCAGCCTATGACTGACATCTCTCCTGTCCCCACGCCTGGAGAGACTCAGAGTCCAGAGAGGGAAGCAGCAGTACCAGCAGCAAGAATGTGCTGCTGGTGTGGCCACTGCACCCACTAAACCGGAATGAGAGTGGGCTGGTGCAGTGCTGGCAATCCCTGGGGATTTTGCACATGGCTCAGCAATACTATCACAGGGGAATTTTGCAAGTTGAAAAGTAAGAGCTGAATTCAACTTGACAAAAACTTGGTTCACTCCAGTAATTCATAACTAGCTTGCTGAAACTCACTCAAGTCTTGTTTTCTCTCCTGAGCAGACACCAGTGCCACACTCTATATTTTAAATGTCAGCGATCTGGAAAACACTCACTCAGCGATGGCGTAGGAGGCTGCTTCAACTCGTCCCTGTCTTTACATAGGATCTCCGCAGCAGTTACAAGATGTTCTTCCGAATCAGTGGAAACATGGAATTGGACAGTCCCAGACTCCACGTGCTTCCCCTGAAATTGGCAACGAAATGCTTTCAGACAGTGTGTTACACGCAGCCTCCCTCGTGCCTCCAACAGCGGCTCCCTCGCCGGAGGCATTGCTGCCAGGGCCAGCAAGCCCTTACCTGCCGGGAGCTCCTGCTGCTCGGCGGGGTCCGGTAGACCAAGGCTTGGCAGGGGCCACGGCGGGCACCGCCACGCAGGGGCAGAACCACCTCCGTGTCACCGGCGCCCAGCACGGGGCTCCAGACAGCCCAGCGCACCGAGCGCATGTCGGCTGCCTCGCCGCGGGCACTGCCGGACAGGGCCTGGGGGACAGGGGAGCACAGTGAGCACCAGGCAGCCCCACCTCGCCACCAGGACTGGGGAACAGGTGCTGCCACACAGATGCTGGCTCTCGTCTCCCACCGCGCCTCCCCACACCTGGCTCTGGCATCACAGAAGCCACTGCTCTTCAGCCCATTCTGGAGACATTTCACTTTCCAGGACCTTATGTCTCTGTAACCCCTCCCTCAAGCAGCTGAACAAAGGGATACGTGTTGGACCCCCATCCCTGGCAGAGGGGAAAGGTTTCCACTTACCCAGCGCATCCACAGCCTCCCTCAAACCAAAGGAGAGGCACGGAAACACGAGAGGTCTCTGCCAGAGCCCCCCATCCCCCTCACAGCTAATTATGGCACCGAGGACAAGGACAAGGTGATCAGCTTTGCAAGCAGCTTTGAGATTAACCACTCTGCCCCAGGGCTGCACCACAGGAACCGGCTTCGCCGCCGCCCCAGCCAGCACTCCCCACACAGACAAACAGATCTGCCTCTGGAATCCCACACCTCCGTGGGACCCTGGGCTTCTTCAGCTTTCTAACGGAGTTGGACCCAACAACAACTTCCAACAGCAAGGCTCAGTGTCTCCTTCCCTCTCAGTACAAATCTCTTTGGTCTGACAAGCGTATCCTACTTTATAAATACCCCTTTTTTCTCTGGACAGCTTAACAAGAGACATTTGCTACGTTTTCAATTAACATCTTAGTGGGACGATTAACGCTTCCTAATGAACGCTTGGCCATCGATTCAGTCAGCCAGGAGCTGATGGCTCCAACAGCACAAGGTCTCTGGAGGGGATACACAGTACTCACTGAGATGGGTTTAAGCTGCAGAAAGGTTTAACTGGGATGCAAGTAAACGATCAGTTAGCAGGTGAGAGTGTACTGACTGCAGAGACCACGCTCAGAGATTTCTCCTGCCTTTACATTCTAAGAACACCACACTGAAGCACCCAGAAAAACCTCAGCACTCAGAAAAAAAAAAAAAATCGTGCAGGAGCGGTTCACCTCTTTACAGCATAAATGCTAAATTCTAAAGAAAAGCATTTTTCGTAATAAAAAAATCTGAAATTTACCAAATTAGCTTGCCAGAACACTATGGGACTGCTGCAGGCTACATTCCTCCATCAGCATATAAACAGTGGAGAAATGCAATCACATGTACTTAAAATTATTCACCAAGCCCGTTTGCAAGGTATTTTGTGCAGTGCTGTGGAAAGCACCCAAACGATTTGCAGGGCCCTTTGTTTTACACAGCAGACCACGCAACAAGGAGCTGCTGCAACTTTGGAAGAGCAGGATGGTGAAACAGGGGCAGAGAAAGGAGTTCCTCAGCAGGACTCACTCCTCCAGTATGGATCACTGCTCTTTTATAGGCGACAGAGACAAGGCGCGCACACACACTCAGCCCTACCTTCCCACCAGCTCTCCCAGTGCTGGAGAAGACATATTCCAGCTGGAAGCAGACGCCGAATGCCGAGTGAGGGACCATCTCACTCAGCTGGATGCGGCTCCTGAGCACCAGGGTTTGACCTGCATCCCTGTACAGGACGGAAAAGCGGCTGTGGGCAGCATCCGCAGCAGGAGGGAAGCGGCACCAGCAGTGGAGGGGCTCCTCCTTACCTGGCTCTGGAGCTGGGCACCCCTCGGCAGCCACCTGGTGACAATTCTGCCTCTGGCACCAGCACAGCGACCTGCGGTGCCCGGACAAAGCGCAGGCCATTGTGGACACCCACGTGCAGCCGCCGCTCCCGAACCACCACCTCTTCACCGTCCGGCGCGGCGTTAGCCTGTGACAGGAATGTTTTACAGCTCAGGCAGCGAGGCGGCACGGGGTGGCACAGCGTCACTCCCTGTGCTGGCCACAGCAAGGAGAATTCAGGTAATCCTTCAGAAACCCAAAAAGCAGGACCCGCTCCCCCAGCAGCCGATAGGTATTAAAATCTTTCATGTTTATGGCACAGTTGGTGCAAATCTGGCAAGAAAGGACCTGGCCAGTGGTTGCCATTCCAAAGAGACAGACTCAATACGCACTGCAGCTCATCTCTGCATTTCCCACAGCAAAGCAAACCCAAATTCTACTTATGAGTGTCTGGATGTTCAAAGCAAAGCCCATGCAGAGTCCCTGCGTGCTAATCCAGTAGGGAAGCAAGCTGAAGGCTTCCACAGCAAAAAAACTGGAGACTCTGAGGGCATCATTTATCTGACACTTTGAACCCCACCCTTAAACGAGGCACCGGCATTACTGCACTGTGCCTCCCCCTGCCCCAATCACATCAGCAGTACCTAAATTCATTGGATCACAGAATGGCTGGGGTTGGAAGGGACGTTCAGGATTATACTGTTCCACTCCCCTGCAGGGACACCTTCCACAAGACCAGGTTGCTACAAGCCCCATCTAACCTGCCCTCGAGCCCTTTCAGGGATGGGGCAGCCACAGCTCCTCTGAGCTACCTGTGCCAGGCCCTCCCCACCCTCACAGCATATTACTTACCTGAAGTAGGCGATCACTGTTCAGTAAATCCAGCAGTTCCTCCTCAAATTCCTCCAGGGAAGGGTACAACCGGACGAACAGCCGCTCCAGATAGCAGGTGACTGGCTTCATTAGCCGGGGCTTCTGCAAGCAGTCGCCTGAAAGACAAGGTGGTGGCCACAGGTTTCCCAAGCTAACAGAAAGCCACCACTGCTGTGCTGGGGTGCCCTGTGGTGCCATCGGTGGCTCTGCCCACTTGGCTTCTAAGCACAGGCCTGAAAACCTGCAGGGACTTGGCTGCAGTACCAACAGTTACAACCCCAAAGCCATCAGCAGTAGGTTTTCCAGGCAGGAAGCTGAAGAATAATTCAGCTGCAGAACTCTGAGGAATTTCTACCCTCTGAATCTTCAGCTCACATATTTTAATCGCAGCAGCTCGAAGGGCATCGTGCCATAGGGAGAGATTAACAAGGGCTGAGCAGGCAAGAGCTCATTCCCCCAAACTTGCCAGGCCCCAGTGATGCTGAATCCACCTCTGAGGAGTTTAAACAAGCCGCAAAGGCTGTTCCCAAGACTCCGCTAAATGACTGTAATTAAACCAACCATCACTTATCCCTAGCAGCTTCCCAGGAGCGAAGCAATTAATGGACAGGGAACAGACTGAGCCATTTTGATGTCTTCTAGACTGAGCTCTGAGAGCAAGGGCTGTGGCCCCATGCAGGGTAGATGTTTTTGCCAAAGGGAGGCACCACAGAGAACCCACCAGTGCTCCCAGAAATCCCACCCCAGTGCCCTGCCCGCAGCCTCCCGGGGACCTGCTGCCTTCAAGCAGGAGCAGCACAGGCAGAGGGAAAGGGAAGGAGCCCTTACTTGTACCTCCACGTGCTGGCAGCAAGCCAGGAACAGTCTGCAGCCCAGATATCAGCAGGTTTTCGGGAAGGAGGTGAAATACCATCTCCAGGGGCTGGTGGGAATTCAAGGCATACTGCAGGTGGCTCTTCTCCATCACCGTCAGGTATTTGTTCTCTGAAGAAAACACCCCAAAATGACCAAAACTGGGGAGACGGATTCACAGGACCGTTGTTGAAGGAATCATGATCTGTGAACACATGTGCTGGGAGCTAAGGAAAACCTGGGTCTGCCCAGCCAGGCCATTCCACTGAGCACTACCAGGGCACAGACCATATCTCACATCAAGCACACACAACAGATATTTGGGTAAGAGAAGCCACCAGAAAGGGACCAAGATGCCATGTCTGGTTGCTGCTTACTTTCCACAGGGTCCTGGAAGCGTGGGTGCAGTAGGGCACGTGGCGTCCCATGGTACAGCTTCAGCCTGAAAGCAAAGAGCACATGCACAGCAGTCAGTAAATCCACCCTGAAGCACATCTCCATCTTCCACAAGGCCCCTGCTCAGCTGCAAAACCCACCCAACTCACTCTGCAAAAGCCCTGTCCTTTAGAGAAGGGACAGGCATCCCTCCCAAACCCATCACTGCTTCCCCAGAGTGAAGAATTCCAGATTTCTAAATGCTGGCTCTGTTTCTGCAGCCCCAGGACCTTTCTCCCCCCAAAGCAGACATGCATGTTGCCACCCCAATTCCTAGCGTGACCTGTCACACAGCAGCAGAGGAACCTACGCTCTGTCCTCAGTGGCCGGGTCTGTCGCCTCTGATCCGCCATGGAAGAGGGGGATGATTCCAAAGCCACAGGAAAGGTGCTGAGAGCCCCCATCCCCTTTCCCAGCCGTCACTACCACTTCCACGATGGCGGCGATGCCAGGGTGGTTCAAGGAGGTGTGAAAGTAAACGACCTGGGATGGGATAGGAGATGGGCTACTTCGAAGCCGGCAGTAGCAGCTGCAGGCAGAGCAATGCCTGTTGTGCTGGGACAGCCAGTGGCACAACCAGAACATCCATTAAAACTTCCAGACAGAAGCTAATGGCAAATGACCTCCAGCACTGCTAGGGAATCTCAACCCCTAAAATCTCAAACATCATTATCTTTTTTTTAACTTTTTTTTGTTGCCAACACCTGTTTTCCAGGGTAACTCGCAGATCCCGAACGAACAGGGCTTCAATGCACCCCAGACCCACAGCATTAGAGCAGGACAAAGGAGCTGGAAACCCTCGTGCCGTGGGGAAGAACATGGGGGTAGCCTGGACCTGACAGCAGGAGGGGACAGGACACAGGCCACCTCCTCAGGACAGGATTTAAAGCTAGGTTAATCTTTCTATTAAAAACTCATTACCGCAATGTTCCAGGGAAAACATTTACTGCAATCATGGGCTGTCAGGAAGGAATAACAGAGAGAGACATTCCCGCATCAACCCCGGGACATAAATCGTTATTCCATTAGCCTTTATTGCAAGGTGCTGGATTAATGACCTGACCACTGACTGCAGAGTCAGGCTCGCCCTGAAAAGGCACGGGGAGCCCTCACAGTGGGCCCTCCGTGCCACTGAGCTCGACAGCCCCTCTTGAACACACACAGTGGTTTCTGTCACCGTATTCCTCTCCCCTGAACCCCGAGGACAAAACCCACCGCACCTGCAGACCCAGATCCCTGTCCCTGTGCCTTCCTGCTCTGGTGAGGCCAACGAGCATGCAGGCAGAACACGCAGCCAGAGGAGCAGTGCCTTTCCTCTTCCCTCACCTTTCACAAATCGATTCCAGCTCCACCTGAACTCTTCCCAACAATGAGCTGCTGACTATCATGCAGTCAGAAGATCCCATCCCACATGCAGACCACCCCTCCTCTGTCATACCCCAAGTCCTGTGGCTGCTGGGATGGGCAGCACAATTCAGCCACTGCAGAGAGGCTGCAACACAGTCCCCCAACACCCCAAAACTCCTGCCAACAGCTCCCAACTGCATGGCAAACACCCAGGAAGCCTGCAGACGTAGGGAATGCATTTGGAAAGGCAGCTCCTCCCAGCATCCAGCTCTGTCTGCAGCATTCTCTGCCCTAGTTTTAATCCATCCCTCTTCAAAACAAGTCAGGGTGGGACAGTACTGGAACACTTAGGAAAGAAATGCACACGTCAACAGCCCTCAATGTCACTGTCAATGTAAATGAAGGAAGAGCATGGCACCAAGCTGTGCTTCACTTCACCTGCAGCACTGAGGAGGTGGAAACAGGAGTTATGAATTGGAAAATGTGACATGCCAGCTGCGGGTCATGCTACAGGGCAGTGGGATCTCCCCAGTAAGGAGAGGCCCCGCTTTGCTGGTATCAGCAGCAGACGGAAGCACGGGAGAGTTTAGTTCCTAGATCAGGAGAGAGAAGCGCTGTGCCGGAGGGTGGGCAGCTGCTGCTTCCCTCCCTTCCCACTTGTGGAGAAACAGTGCTCTCTGCCGCCGGCTCGGAACACAGCAGGTGACACACGGTGGCACATCGCTGCTCCCACGGTAGCACCAGCCCCGGGGGGTGACCCAGCATCCCAATTTCCCCATCCCAATAAACTCTACATAAAGCTTAATAACAGGGCAGCATCTGGGGTGCACCCTGGGCAAAAGATCAGGAAGCGCCGGGAGGGAAAAGGGTTTGGTGCTGTATTTTCCCAGACCCTCGGCAGCCCCTACCTCGTTGAACGTCGCCCTGGCCGAGCGTGGCGGGGCAGCACGGGCAGCTCGCCAGCTGCTCCTCCACGTCCTCCCAAAGAAGTGGTGGTAGGTGGCATCGAAAAGGGAGAGGCGCAGCTGGTACTCGGCTCCCTGCAAGGCACAGCGCGCCGGCATTGGGGACGCTCAGCAATGTGCCAGCTCTGTGACCCCAAAGCTCAGAACACACTTTGGTGAGAGAGGACAAATAATTCCCATTTTCTAAGGGAGGCACAAGGCCACGGACAGCTTCGTGCATTGCTGCAGAATCTGCCTGAAAGCCAGAGGCTGACAGAGCAAAGGGAAAGTGCCAAAATTGAGCATCAAGCACAGAATAAATGGGGAGCTGATGTTACAGTGCTATCCAGAAATTTCAATTTAAATATACTTACCTAAATTAACAAAAAACTAAATGAAAAATTAATTAAATGCTAACTCAGATTTGCAGATAAGAAGGCATGAGATTGAAACACAGCTTTGTGTTTCCAGGGGATTTCCAGTTAGTTCCCCCTGCCAAACCTCCTTGTTTTATAAGTCACCACCATTGGGAGCTCAGGCCCACACACACAGATGGGAATGCTGAAAGGGGCTTAGAAAAAAGACGTAGAGTGACTTTGTACACGGGCAGACAGTGACAGGATAAGGAGGAAGGGAGGCAACTGAAAGAGGAGAGATTTAGGGTTGATCTTAAGGGGAAATTCTTCCCTGTGAGGGTGGTGAGGCACTGGCACAGGTCACTCAGAGGTGTGGCTGCCCCATCCCTAGAAGTGTTCAAAGCCAGGTTGGACACGGCAACCTGGTCTAGCAGAAGATGTCCCTGCCCATGGCAGGAGGGTGAAGGAGATTGTCTGTAAGGTCCCTTCCAATCCAAACTATTCCGTGATTCTCTGAATAGTGGGGCTCGACAGAAACCACGGGCCCAGCAAGACACTGCCGAGATTCCCTAGCGGGGCCTATCCCCCCTACCTGGGCGAGGGCAGCGCCGTGTAGGTACTTGAGGACGAAGCGGAAGGCGGTGGAGCGGGGCGGGGGACGGGCCCGGCCCCGCTGCGGGTGCGGCGGGAGCAGCAGATGCTGCCGGAACACCCGGTCCCACTCGCCCATCGCCTCCCGGGGGTCGCCGTTGCCTCTCGGTGCCAGCTACGGCGGGCGCGGGGCCGGATCACCGGGGAACACGCACCCTGCGGGAACACGGACACGCAGACCCCGCACTATCAGCACACACAGCCCCACGCACCAACCGCACGTGGGTGGGGACGCGCCGCTGACCACGCGCTGCCCGCCCCGCACTCGCCTGGGGATGCACACAGGGGATGCACAGACAGGGTAGGGCCGGCCTGGGCCCGCCCGCCCACACACCCACGGGATCCCCGCGCGTGGGAGCGGGACTGGACCCGGCCCCATCCCGCAACACTCTCACCCCCCCCCACTCACTCACCGCGCCCCGACGCCATCTTCTCGGACCCGACCAACCGTGCGCCGGGTCGAGGGGGGGAGCGGACGCGCCGCCACGGCTCATCGCCCCACTGCCTGCCTCCGCCGCCCCATCACCGGCGGAAAGCGGAGGGAGTCCGCGTCGGAGCGATCCCGGAGCGACACCGCAGCGGCGCGCGACGCGGCGCCAGAGCGGAAGCGGCGGTAGTGGCAGTGCCGGCTGCCCCCCTCCGGCGCGAGTGGTCGCGCCCGGCTCAGCATCGGGTTACTAGGGCGATGGTGCCGCACCGCGCGGGGCGGGTCCTCGCGCTGGGCCCGGCCGGCGCTGCAGCCAATAGGAACGGCGCAGCGCCCTCGTCATTTGCATGCGGCGCGAGAGGCGGGCGGTGCGGCCAATGGGCGGTGGGAGGGGAGGGGCGGGGCGAGGCGGGGG